>LOJH01018412.1:4435-17579 GCA_001685095.1 Ellobius talpinus
GCTCATTAGTATCCTTTCTTGCTTCTGAGTTCTCTGAACACATCTGACAAATTTGCAAAATCCAAAGTTACCTTATTTATTTATCTATTTATCTATTCATTTATTTATTTATTTATTCATTTATTCATTTATTTATTTATTTATTTATTTGTGGTTTTTCCAGACAAGGTTTCTCTCTATGTAATTGCCTTGGCTGCTGTACTGGAACTCATTTTGCAGACCAAGCTGGCCTTGAACTCACAGAGATCTGCGTGCCTCTACCTCCCAAGTGCTGGGATTAAAGGCAATGCACCACCACCAAGCATATCCAGACTCGATATCTTTAAGACAAGGTCAGTCCTGGGTCTAATCATCGTGGACACTTATACCTATATTTAGTCCTTAGGGCTTATACTTTAGGCTATGCTTTAGGTGCAACTGTTTGTAATCAATGCAATAGGTATTGAAGAAAACATAACAATCTGGTTCTGGACATTACTATAGGGTTTGAGTGCTTGCTGGATGTCATGTCAGACTTTGGAGAAGTAACTAAATCCCCACTTGAGAGACTGCTACTATTAAAATGAAAGCTATATAAATTCGCTTAAGAATTATGCATGCAATCATGGCTGTTAAGAAGTACTACTAAGGGCTGGAGAGATGGCTCAGAGGTCAAGAGCACTGACTGTTCTTCCAGAGGTTCTGAGTTCAGTTCCCAGCAATCACATGATGGGTCACAGCCATCGATAATAAGCTCTGGTGCCCTCTCCTGGCCTGTAGGGACACATGCAAGCAGAATTCTGTCTACATAATTAATAAATATTCTTTAAAAATAAAAAAGAAGTACTATCAATTTTGTCAGCAGTACTCTTGCTCATAGTCTATTACTATAACGATGCTTGACACTGTGTAAAGCCTGCTTTTGTCAGGAGTCTGCAATTCCACCAGTTCTGTTCTTAGGTCCATATAACGCTCTGTTCTGGTCTCTATGCTTTCTCTCCAATTGTCTTATCCTCTAGAACAGCTCTCTGTACACTCCTAGGAAATCAGTCTGAAGTATCTTTAGGGTTGATGTGGCGGAGCATTAATTTAAGATGGGTTACATTCGTTTATGCTGTGGAATTTGTTGAAGGAAACAAAGACGTGTTACATTTGTTTGATTAAAATAAAGCTAACCTGGGGTCAAGAGGCAGAGTCAGCAGCTCGCTGACAGGAAGTGGTAGGGAGAAATTGTGTGTAGCTAGGGTTCTTAAGTGGGGGCTGAGCAGAAGGACACCTGATTTTTGGAGAGACGGGAGCTAGGAGAGGTTAGCTACTTACTATTCAGTCTCTCTGAGCTTGGAAGATTTCATTTCAACCACTGAATTCCTAGTTCTATAGAGGGATAGAGATCTAGAAAAAGTTCCCTTTAGCAGCCATGATAGAGCTTGTGCCTAAGGGAACAGAATTCATGCCTGGCTATGGCCAGTGTGGTTGAACTGGTAGTGCAACTGGAGTTGCAGCTTCCAATTAGGACAGCAGTTACTTAAGAGGCAGCTACCGAATTTAATGAAAAACAGTCAGTTGATGTTGTAGATAAGTACTGGGCTGCTTACCCAGCATTCACAAGACCCTGTATTAAGCTTCTACCATATAACACATGTTTAAAAAAACAAAAATACAATCTATTTTTACTCAAAGTCCTGATCAAATCTTAATTATTTAAGTACCTTAAGTGAACTAACTTAATATCTCACATGACCTCTGTCTTCTCCATGATCTTTGTATTTGCAGTCTATCCCACACTATCTAGCATTCACTAACTGGCTGGGCAACAGAATTCAGTCTAGTGACCTCTCTAAGCCTCACGTATTCCACTGAGAATGAGGGGGACCACATAGTTCTTGTCTAATTCAAAGGATGAGGGAGGATTTGGCAACAATTTTTTGCAGAGACATACAGATCTGAAGCATTCTTCTGCTTATGTTGGTTATGTACTGACTTCAGACAACTGCAGATTTATTCTTAATCTTAAAGAAAAAATGGTTTCCACCTCAGTCTCTGTGGTAGTTTAAATAAGAATGGCCCCCATAGACTCATGTGTTTGAATACTTGGTTCATAGGGAGTGGTACTATTAGGAGGTATGGCCTCATTGTAGTAGGTGTGATTTTGTTGGAGGAACTATGTCACTAGGGGTTGAGATTTGAGGTCTCAGAAGCTCAAACAAATTTACTGCCTGCTGCCTGCGGAACTAGATGTAGAACTCTCAGCTACCTCTCCAGTACCGGGTCTGCTTACATGCCACCATACTTCTCACCATGATGATAATAGACTGAACCTCTGAACTGTAAGTCAGCCCCAAGTAAATCTTTTCCTTTATAAGAGTTGTCATCACCACGTGTCTCTTCAAAGCAGTGAAACCATAGCTAAGACAGAAATTGGTACCAGGGACTGGGGAATTGCTGTGATAGGTCTGATCACACTGTTGTTTGGAGGGATGCGGACTTTGGGACTTTGGATGAGAAAGGCATTTGAACATTTTAAATGATGCTTAATGGGCCGTCCTCATGGGAACATGGAAGACAGTGGTGTTGAGGGCAATCTGAACTGTGGCGGCCTGGATCAAGCTGTTTCAGAGAAGGATTTTGGTATGTGACCCAGAGACTATCGTGATATTTTCAAAAGATCTGCCTGAGGCTAAAGTGAAGAGTTTTGGATTAATTCCATTAGCAGAGGAAACATCAACACAGCCAGGCATTGACACTGCCTGTGGTTATTAATGTTCTCTCTTATACAGATTTATAATGAAAAGGAGCAGGCTGTGCAAAGAAAAACACAAAATGTGCAATTTGATGAGAAAGGGGGCACTAGGAAGTGGAATAGAGCTAAGTCCAGTGTTCAAGAAGATAAACAGATTAACAAAATCATGACGTTAAACGGAACAAAGGATCTAAGGGCAAGAATCCACCCAACTAAGCTTCCAACTTGAGAAATAAAGAAATCTTTAAGGATTTACCCACCATACCTGTTCCTCTGTCTTCACAGACATAAAAGCTTCTTTGTACGCACCTTCTCTGAGGTCTCGACCTATCTTGGGTGATGACTTTTTCCCCATTGACAATCCATGAACTTCTGCCCCCTCCACGTTCACTCCTGAAGGGACCCTGTCCATTCAAAAAAGTTGAGACTGAAATTTCCCATTAAATAAAGATCTTCAAAGGTAAAGAATGCTGCAACTACACAGGCTTCGATTCTGAGTTGTAGACCATTCATCTAGCTTTTTAAATCACATGATATGCCCGTGTCTTTTGTGCAGCTCTCTCAGCTTCCTGGGATGCTGTTTCTCTCTACATTCTCTTTGCAACTTTTACCAAAATGAATCACAGCTACAATTTCACTCCATTCCTAGAGGTCTATTGTCCCAAAGAACAGGAAAAAGTGATTGCGTGCACCTTCATAATTCTCCATGTCGTACTGTGTCTTGAACATGGACTGCATCACTGAATAATGCTCGAGGGGAGACAAAACATGTCCTAATGTAAGAGTTGGTTCTTGACTATTCTGAGGAGAAAGACACAGTTTGTGTCAAGCTTCGCAGATACATAAGTGAAAGTAGATGGCCTTTCAATTGGCACAGACTGCGTACGTTCAAACACTCCTGTATGTCCTAGATCCTCTCCCAGTAATCTTATGTCATTCAAGTGCTGACGGATTGCAAGACTGCAAGACTGAAATCTTCCAGGTTATTGTGCCAAAGTCATAAACAAGTCCCTTCCTTCCACTGGCATAGTTTGTCTCATTTAAAATTAGGTTGATTGGATTGTGTGATCACAAACAGGTCAGTCACATGTGCAACAAGCTTGAGTTATTTTAAAACATGTGGGTTGATTACAATTGTATTAAAAGTGAGATCTCTTAGTTTCAATTTGTTCAATAATAACATACAGTTCACAGTGCAGAAAATTTTCTGATCTTGATTTCAAATGAATATAGTAAGGGACTTTACCATCAGAAAGCAAATTCTGAATATGCTCAAAATGCATTGTATGCAATTCTCAAAGGCTGAAAACCATTTTAAAAAGCAAATCTCATCAAACTTGTTAACGGAAATAGCATCCAACTTTGTGTAATAAGTAATCACGGGTAGTTATCATTTGGAGCCTTCTAGGCTAACTCTTTGATTTAAGGAAAAAGTGTTCACATCCAAGGAGAAACATAATTACTCAAAACCATACAGAAAAGAGTGGGAGAGCTGGGACCAGGACACGGTTTCTAATGCACAGCTCAAAGGCTGTAATGACATTTCGCTCAGTGATCCACTGGAGCTATGTTCCTTGCACCATTCTTCTCTCCCTGAGCACTTTGTATCACTGTAGTTTTTCACCCAAATGGAGAACTCACCGATTCTCATCCTGCCGTCCTCCGTAACTGATCCAGTAATTCTATTTACAGTTGAGAAAGAAGTATAAATTTATTAATAAAACACAATTTAGAGGAATAAAAATTTAAAATACTCTTAATGAAATATTAAGAAGGCCTGAAATATTCAGGAACTTGCACTGTGTATCAATGAAGAGAAGGTTGATGTGATTTTGGCAAAAGCACCATAGGTAACAAATGAATTTTAAAAACGTGTGGAATTAGTTAGGGCCTTGGTTCTTTTGCTCTTGATAGTGACTTGAAATTTGGTAACAGAAAGGGCTTCAGAGATCCTTCAGTACAAGTGCTCTGTGGATCATGAGTCAAATGTGAACAAAGAAACCAAGCTGGTTTATCTGTATAGATTCATGATGTAGGTGTCATACTCTGGTCCCTCTTGGGAAAACAATTCTTCAAAACATTGAGTAGAACAAACATATTGTTAAGTGTTATGCCAGAAATATTTCCTTAAAATAACCTAATTTATAAAATGTGCCAAGGACTATAAGCCATAATTAAGAACAAATTGAAAATATGCTGTAATTAGTGATTTCCTCAATGGATTAACATGGGTATTGTGTGAAAATATTCAATCATCAATAGATAGATAGAACCCTATAGCCACAAAATTCAATGAGGAAAAGGGCAAAATACTGTAAACTGGCCATCAGAAGAACAGAAGTTCAAATACCAACGATATAGCAATTGGCACTGAATATATATGAGTAGTAGAGGAGCTTTTCCTCCTGTGAGTTTGGTAGATTGGCACTTTCATAGATCACTAGACACAATGAAGGTATCAGAAACATTTTCTGAGGAGGGCAGTTAAGTTTCAAGAACTTTCAAGCCTCATGTTTTCATGCAGGGTGAGCCCACTCTTGGAATTTATTTTAAGGTTTAACAAAAATGATCACTGTACTATGAATGTTTGAAAGAAATCAGAAATAATTCAAACATCAAAGGAGTTAATCATATATTAATTCTAGGTATGTAGTGAAAATATTTTAAGGCCTTACCAAAATGAAGACCACAGGCATCTTGTTAAATAAAAACAATAAAATGCATTTATTTACAGCACTGATGAGGGTTGTAAAGGGTGTGTCTTCCCAGGACGATCGGGACAGTGTGAGAAGCAGAGAAAGCACAGCCTGAAGGTGTTTTATGTTGTTTAAAGAACAATAGTCATTAACGCATTAAAATTTTACATCTAAAGGTTAGAAAAATAAAGCAATACTGCGGCCAATGAATTATGGACAAAACATTTGCTTTTGACTTTGGACTTTAGAATTATGGGAATCAAAATCTTTTCAAGTTCACCACATTAATAAGATAAAGATATCTCCTAATCAGTTATTAACTTAAATAGGTTATTAGAATCTCCAACTAATATGGGAGGGGCACTAATACTTAAATATCTACCCACCAAGAAGGTTTTTAATAGCACTTCATTCTCCTTCTTTGTTCTTACCGGTTCAGAATATAAAAATCCCAGACCCTCTGCAGCCGACTTTAACAGTTCAGATTCAAGGTTGTGACGTTTGACAAATGCTTCCAAATCCTAGGAGAGAAGATGAGGTTAGATCTAAATAACACCTAAGGGATGTGATAGATGCTCAAGTGAGACTTTATATTATAACTGCCAGTGAGCTGACATAAAGATCAGAGTTGCAAAAACAGCCTCCTTGGCAACAGGTTTTCACAAGCTAGCTCCTATGAGAAATTTGCTTCTGGCATGGTAAACGTTGGAAAGAATTAAGATCTGGAACAGCCACTAAGTCTATATATGTTTTATTGTTGTTGTTGATGATGATGTCTGTCTGTTGGTTCTTAATCAGTTCTCCTTGGAACACACTTCAGTGTAGAGATTTCTCTCTGCACTCTGCTCTCACCTCTCGGGCCTCAATGGATGCTGGGTCAATGCTGTTGTCTAGCAGGCTCTCATAGTAGTCTACATTGTCCAGGACATCCTCGTCATCTGGATGGAACATCAGGTAGGCTTTGGAACACTCCAAGGCTTTCACATATTCACCCACTGGAAACACAAGGCGTTGCCACATTTGCATCAGTAAGATCTGCCCAGAGGATTTCAGGAGAAGACTTCTGTGTGTCTACTGACGTTAGCACTGATCATCATTTATGGGAGACAAACCGAGGCTGAGCCAAAAGGTCAGAAGCATTTACACAGGAGGACAGACAAGATTTTAGGACCTCAAATGGGAAAACCTTTTGTTTGCTTTGGTGCTGAGCACGCTGCAGAAATCCTGCAAAGTCTCATCTGAAAATGTTTCTTGGTGATTGCTGTAAGAGCACAGAAAAACTGTATGAATTAACTGTGATTTTTTTTGTACTGTTTGACCTAAGTAAATACTCTGAGCATGACCTTCTAATAGTGATGGTGAAGCCTTCATAAATAAAATATGAGTGTAGAAGTGATTTCAAAGTGTTATTTCTTATCACTGGGAAGTGTGTTGTATACTTTTGCTTCTATGGGGTAACCTTGAGGTGCAGATGGTCTCTTCTAGCCCCTTCCCACACAGCGGGAGCAACATGAGCGGTATCCAGCTGTTACAAGGAGTAGCTCAGGATGTTTCAAATGTGATTTCTTTGTTCTAGAAACATTTAGCTGTTGCAAAAAATAATGTTTCACTTTTAGGAACAGAATGCTGAAATGCTTTGTGCCACCTTCGCAAATCGTTCTCACAATTATATTTCTTTAAAAAAAACCTACTTCTCTCTTCGTAAGCACACATACATACATACACACATATATACATATACATAAATATATATACATACATTCTCTGTGTGTACATAAATTCTCAGAGATGGCTCCAAGTATAAGAGAGGGGATTCAATATTTTCCCTTCAATAAAAAAGGAAACTAAAGCTATTTTGAGTTACTAAATTTTCCTAGGGTATTGTGGACTATCTAAACATTTTTATAATATATTCTGATGATGAACGCTGGAAAATACAACCCATATGAAGGAAAATTTGGCAATGTGAATCAAAATTACAAATGAATAAACTATTTAACCCAGTAGATGAACTTTCAGATTTTATCCTTAAAAATCTTATATAGATGTGGACAGACATGTGTAAAGTGTTATCCACTTAAAAGTTCACTGCGGTCACAAAAGATTACTAAACAACACAACTGTCCCTCAATAAGAAGACACATGAAATCAGTTCTAATTCAATTGTATGCAGGCATTTCAAAAAGAGAGATCAGAAAGATCTCTCTGCACTCAACTATTAAAGTTGAATAATAAATTGCTAGAATTTAATTTTGGCCTAAAATGCACTTATTTCCTTTACCTAACCTACTAAAAGTGAATTGGCATGTAGTAAATAAAAAAGATCCAGAAAATATTATAAATAATATGCTGTCTTCATGTAAAAGAAGGAAAATTCTGTAAGTGTATTAGCATATTATATAATATATATATATATAATTTTGGAAGTATAAAACACTCAGTTGAAGAACATGAAAATGGAGTATGGATAGAGAAAAAGGGGAATTATTTTAAAACACTGGTTCATTCAACCATGGGAATACAATCCTATTAAAAGTGAGTTGAAGAAGCAGCTCAGGTTGAAGAAGAAATCTTGCAAGTCTAGTGTAAGTTTTAGGACGTTATCACAGTAAATCCTGTGCTTCGTCTACTGCCAGTGCTCTGCCTTCCTTGCTCTGAGCTGCAGCCAAAAGGCAAGGAGAAGAATGGACATAAACCTGCATTGCTTTGGTGGTGAAATGAAAGAAAGCAGGGGTCTGCATGGTGAAGATGCCAACAGTGATAAAGAAGAACCCCAAAGGTCTTCATGGATGGTCCATACTTTACCTCTGTAGTAGGCAAATTGTAGGTAGTCGTAATGCAAGGGAAGAAAGTTCTCGATTGGTGAGAGGCGGCCTGGGCGGGTGGCGAGTTCCCTCACACACTCATGCTGACAGACCAGCACCTGCATGTAGTGATCTGGAAGGCAAGAGAGAAAGTGTGTGTCCTCCAGGTGCTGAGGCCACACCTTAGTCAGGGCAGCACTTCTGCAGGGCACGCATTGTCACAAAACACTCAGAGAGAGGGAGAGATAGAGATGAGAGAGAGAGAGAGAGAGAGAGAGAGAGAGAGAGCTCTGTATTATCATTTCCTAGCCTGAAAACTTCAAATAGTTGGCTGGCAACATCATCTTAGCCATGATCACTGGACAGTGCTGGGTCCTGAACCTCTGTAGTACATCAGGCTTCCTGTGCATAAAGCTGAATGCAGACTCTCTCACCAGACATATTGAGCTTCTTTTGGTTTACTGCAGAGGGTCTGGGATGCCCTGGAACTGAGACAAGTCATTCACATCCTAGTGATGTTAAGCCATTCAGATAATAGAGGAACCATCCACACAGAAAGTTAGCAGGGGAAACAGAGGACTTAAACTCCCCTTCCCTGTCAATTTATTTTAAAGGAGGAATTCAAATGCTATTTCTTGATGCCTATTGCTCAGGACCAGAATCTATCACTTATAGACCAGGTTCTCACTAGACACTACACATCCTAATACATGGGATACTATTTTGACAGAGAGTGGCAAAATGGCAGAAAGGATGACAGCTAAAAAATTAGAATAAGCACAGTCCTCTTTGTACCCTCTTTGTTGGCTGCTCTTGTTTATAATAGGTAAGATGCTGAAGTACAGGGGATTCCATGTCTCTTAGCTCTACAGTATGCTTTACCAAGAGCTGAAGAAACACAAGCAGCTAATATCACAAGGAAAACTTCCCTCCCTCCTTGCCTAACTTTGAATTCTAACAGCAAAGATGGGGCAATGTTTTTGAGGGAGAGAATGGTTCATTCATACTTGGGCTGAGTAGGCTCCCTGGCAGTGGAGAAAATCACTTGACTTCATGGCTGCACAATTTAATTGGGCACAACAGCTTCTCTCAAAAGGGTCTCTGTTGAGTCAGAGTTCATCTTGGATCTGGGCAATTTTACAGAGTGAGGTTGGGACACAGGAAGGAAAGGAGCATTTGGAGGGTGGAGGCAAACGTTTTCCATAACCTGGCTAACTTGAGCCCATGTCGAACAGCTAACAGAATCAAAACCACAGTCCACTGCTTTCTACCTCCACGTGGAGAAAATAATGAGGTTTACATGTACAATCTGAAGTTAGGAATAAAACACTAGCAGAGTTTCATATCTTAGGGGGACAGCAAATAGCCAACTGTTCACTCCTCCATAGCCCGATGTCCTCTTTACCTTCAAATCTATCTTTTCTCTAATTCAGTGGCTCTCAACCTTCCTAATGTTGTGACCCTTCAGTTTCTCATGTTGTGGTACCCCCCAACCACAAACTTATTTTCATAATTGTAATTTTGCTACTCTTATGAATAGTAATGTAAATATCTGATATGTAGAATAACTGGTGTTATATGACCCCTGTGGGAAAGAGTATTTCAACCCTCAAAGGGGCTATGACTCACAGATGGAGAACCACTGCTCTAATATCAAGTGACAAGGGCAGAAAAAATAAAAAATTATGTAACAATGGACAATTCAAAATCTGAAGGAATTTATTTTCGAAGCAGAGTATAAACAGCAAATTAGAACAACAAAGATAGCCTTCTGGTTTCGCAAACAGAGCTGACTGGATGAAAATTTGCATCAAGCAGCCATTTGTGTTTTCCTCCAATATTTAGTCTCTTCTAACTCTACGATTCAAGTGATGTGGGATTTCCTGCTGTATGCTGTGAGTACCGTGAATAAAGAACTGCTTTGAGCCTATAGCAGAGCAGGGCAGGACAGAGCAGAGCTAGGTGGGGAGGAATGGACTGAAAGCTGGGAGAAAGAAGGGCGGAGTCAGAGAGATGCCATGGAGCCACACCCAGAGTCAAACATGCTGAAACTTTGCCGGTAAGCCACTGCCACGTGGTGATACACAGATTAATAGAAATGGGTTAAATTAATGTGAGAGTTAGTCAATAAGAAGCTAGAGCTAATGGGTTAAGCAGTGATTTAATTCATACGGTTTCTGTGTAGTTATTTCAGGGCTAAGTGGCTGGGAACTAACAAGCGGCTCCTCACTACATTCAGGTTTTAAGGTTTTCCTAACACATTCTCCTTTGTGAATGCCCGCTTAACTACGAATTGAGGACACTCAGCAATGCAAGAATTTGCAGGGTGGAAATGGACAAGGCAATTATATTTGTTGTTTTCTTTCCCTTTCGGTGTCATTGTGCAATCAATGCACTTTTTAATAAGACTGAGGCTCAGAACAACTGTGTGAGAATACGTTTAGTTGTTTTTCTTTTGCTATATAAAGTGAGCATGTTTGCAGATTTCCAGGAAATCTTACCATAATTCTGTCTCTAGAGAGACTATGACTAATACTCAACAGTGTTTGGCTGGGAGCTGGGATGCTGCTTGTGGTACTTAAGAGTTAAAGAAACTGAGTGTGGAGATGTCTGTCCTTCCCAACAGTCAATGGGTTATGGTAAGTTGACCAGCACTAAATACTCACCTACAGAGATATCAGTTGTCATAACAGAATCTAGACCATTTGCCAGACCTGTTCCATGGACGCTGACAGCACAGGTACATAGACAAATGTGGGGCTGGAGACACTGTACATCATCTCATAAAACCACAGATAGTAAACTATTAAATAAAGAGTTGATATGTATTTACATATGCAAACATATTAATATGTTCCTATAAATAGTAAAGAAAATGCTAGCTCATTCTCCCTGCAAAACACTGTGTTGAGGGAAACTTAAGTAATTATACTGTAAAAGACATGCAAAACTTATTTTTAAATGAACAATGTTCACAAAAATACAGGAAAGTTAAATTGGCAGATGTCCAAGGAAAGAAAAGTTTTAGAAAAAAATCCTCAAATTAACTCATACAAGGATATTGATTTTGGATAACTTAAATTTACTTTGGGTAATAGAGTACTTCATAGTTTGATAATTTAGTGTAGTAATCTTGACTGTAATAGATATATTGATTCTAGTTTACACTTTGTAGCTATTCTCTAATTAGCTTCTAAAAACTCCACCTTCATTTATGACCAACATTATCACAAGCACAAGGCATCGTTATCACATTTATCTACACATAGTTACTGGTGCATATACCATATTCTTTATTCTTGCATTCATCAATGCATTCCTTTAGCCAATATTTATTAAGTAGCAAAAGGATCTGCCCATCCCTGAGGAATTAGGACTGAATAAGATAGGACACTGGCTATGTGATATGGAAAACCTGATTTGCAAGGAGAAAAGAGAGTGAAGTCGCACAAAGACTTCAAAGAACTTGAGTAGGCAGCAATGGAGAACGTGAATATACATAAGGCAAGTCATTCAAGGTTATTGGTCTTTATTCCAAGTGGGATAAAAGCCATAAAGGGAGGAAGTTTATATACAGTAGAGTTAGGACAGAATTTGGGCTCTGTATTACAGTTCTGTCTGACCTGCACACCAAGAACAGGAAGGAAACCATCATGGAGGCTTGGTTAAAATGCAGTCTTGATTTAAGCAAAATTCCCATGTCAAACAGGTTGACTCAGTAGGTGTTAAGTGCCATGTGAAAGGGACATTTGTCCAAGTTTGGTAACAAATAAGATGGACTTGAGAGTTGAGGAAGATGTCGGATTGAAAAGCCACTTCACATAATTTGGTTTGAGCTACTAAGTAAGTGCTTTTGATGGAGATGTGGAAATATTAGAATTGGGAAGGTAAATTGACTTTAGTAAATTCCGTTTCATTTGAACACCATTTTTTCATTATGTGTGTCTTGGAACATCACATGTCATCAACAAATATGTGATAAAGATTTGCAATTGTTAAAGATAAGCTACTCTTTACTTGGCTTTTGATTATGTTGACTTTAAAAGTATGAACTCTTGAGGAAAAATTATGCATCTGATTCTTAGTTTGTTTCTAGCCACCTCACTCAATTGTCCTGATTAACAAATTCCCTGCCTAAAGGGAGCAGAGTTTCTTCAGTGAGGTGTCTGAGCAGCAGACAGAGATGCAGATCTGTGTGAGAAGTCTCCCCAAAAGTTCAGCACCCTTGAGGCTCCTGTGATACCAACAAGAACAACAAAACCAGCCCTCAGCTGGGGAGACCATAGGCCCAGGTAAGGAACCTGCTATTATCAAACCTACTACATTGTGCAAAACACTTGTTTTGTCAAACTTCCCTCTAAATACTGCTTATATTCATTGGTTAGTGCTGCTGCCAGTTCTCTTCATAGAAGCTTCTAATTACACTGGGGTGGTCATTGAAGGAACCCAGGAGTGGCTAAATTGCAGACAATACATAATGCTGGAGTGTTCCTCTGTATATGATAGAGTCATATCACTCCTCCAAAGCTCAGGAAACATCCTAGAGGACATGGGGGATGTCAGAAAGAATATATGAAACAGGATAGGGGATGAGGAGTAGAAAGATGTTTTCTGAACATGACATAGCAGATGTACTTATGAAATCACTGTAGCTGTGTCTACTTGCACAAGACATGTCCAGCACTGAGTTCATCGACATTTTATCAAGGTTGGAGGAGGGACCTATCAGGGTACTGGCAGTTAGTGGTTGTTGGGGGAAGTGGTGTCATCTTAATGTACCTACTAGACAGCTCTCCTTGTCAAGTAAGTAATATCCTACCCATGTTCCAGCAAGAAACTCAAATAAAACTCACTGGACCACAACACACACACACAGACACACAGAGAGAGAGAGAGAGAGAGAGAGAGAGAGAGAGAGAGAGAGA
>LOJH01018413.1:0-18954 GCA_001685095.1 Ellobius talpinus
GCTCCCTACAGCCGGACGAGGGAGGGATGGTACCCTGAGATGCAACGGGAGGGCAGCAGAGGCGTGGGAAATGCTCCGCATCCCCCCAGCCCTATCCCACCCTCCCCCTCCAACCTCGCCCTGCTCTGCCGGAGACCCACTGGGCGCTGCACAGAGGCTCGGTGAACTGCCTGGTCAGGAGCCTTGTGGCAGAGCTGTGAAGAAGCCCCATCCTCACCTGCTGGGCTCAGATCCGCGGATCCCCAGTGTCCAGGAAAGCCAGATTGACAGCAGCAGGGCCTGGAGCCCGGAGCACATGGCGTTGCTCCTCTAACCTAACCTGAGTGGGATCTGCTCCACTCCACCGTCACTGAGCTAGGAACCAACGGCGACGTGGGGATCCCCGCCTCCCTCCGCCCCTACTCCCACCCCCGGGCTTTCCCCGCCTGACCCATCTTCCAGCCCCTTGCATGGCGGCCCGATTATCTATTTATCAAATATGACTATGTAAAACAGGCTCCTTAAGCTGCACCTCTCCCCATGTCTCCTGCCCAACCATGTGAGTATTGAATCTTTCCTGCTCACATAAAAGCATTCATAATTAACTGTTAAGTGAAATCTCGTCGATAAACTGCAGACCAAACAAGACTTAAGAGACCCTGGCCTCTCGCTATGATGATGGGAAGTAACGAGCCTTTTCTGGTGCACACTAGAAACACCCACACGTATTTTAAGGTAAAGGTCTTTGTTTTCCATGTGCCTGGCCGCCATCCTTTGGTGGTCATCAGATCACTGCTCAAATATTGGTCAAAAACAAGAACTGATGTACCCTGATTTTTTTTGTGTGTGTGTGTAACCACTGTATACCCGCTGGTGCCCCTTCCACCTGTACAGCAATAGACTACTCCCACTGCTGCCTAATCCACTGTATGTATCACCACAGTACTCCCAAGGGTGCCTACTCGCCTGTGGCCACAGGTTGCCTGTTCTTCTATAGTGACTGATAATCTTCAATAAAGTTTCCTGGTACCCGGGATCCTAACATTGAGGAAGACGGTTCCACCACCCTACTATAGTCAAACGGGAGAATTACAGACCAAGTCAGCTTCTAGTTTCTGTAGGCTGGTTCAGGCGCCCAGGCTGTGACAAGTGCTTAATAACATATCTATTTTCCAGTATTGACTCAGTTTTTTCTTTCTCTTTTCTTTTCTATGACCAAGATTTATGTTGGTAAATATCTAAATCTAGACTTTCACTCTCAAGCTGGCGTGCTTCTATGTATTAATCTTAAATATCTTTGCTTTTCTAAAAATCAGCAGTTTTATTTTTAGGACTATATTGTGGCTGCACTACCTGGAAGGTTCAGAGATAAATACAGGTCCCTAATTATTTTCTGGAAAAGTCCATTCACGAATGCTTTGTATTCTGTGCCCTGTTCGTGTGCACTAGAATTATCTGCAAAGTGGCACCTTCGTTATGACACACATTCATGATTAGCCCGTGTCTCCTGTTCATGTGCACTAGCTTTAGTGATAGATCCTGCTGAGAACATTGTTCTGAGAAGGAAATGACAATCAAAGCAATGTAAGAATAAACCTGCAGCATCCCAGGGCTGTCCTCCTTCCTGCTGGTCTAGATGTCCGAAGATTGGAAGAAACACATTACCAGTCAGCTGTGAGCACCCTCGATCCCTGACTCCACCTCTCTCTGGAGTTCTTGGCCTTGCTAATCACCAGCAGTTACTTCAGCACCTACTTCTGTAACGCTTCTGATACACCTTATACGGGAGCAATTCCTTAGTGTCATCTCATTATGTCTTGTCTGCCTCCTCAACTGTTGAGGAGAGATGATCAAATGCATCCTGCTCCAAATGGCCCTACTCAAAATCTGAAATTCCAGCAAGTCAGAGGTCCAGAAATGGACATTTGGCCAACGGAAAGAAGCAGGGAGTGTATACACACTTCTTAGTGCCTCTCAAAGCTGAGCCAGACCTCTCAGCTCCCCAGGCTCAGTCACAGCCTGTTTGCTGGCAAACCCTCCAATGCTCCCTTTCCAAGTCTCGAGATCTTTTTCTTTTCACTCCTGTTTGAATTGCTGCTGCATACCTTCATAAAGAAATATCACTTAAATTTTGCCTCAGGAAATGTTTTCTGGGGAATCCAGGCTAAGCCTGGAACCACCTGGCAAGTCATTAAAAATATCACTTTAAATACAATCACCATAAAATAGGAAAGAAGCATTTAAGGGGATACACTCATGTAACCATTGTGATCCAGTTGCCTGTAGCAACAATGTGCTCATCCTCCAGGTCATTACAGCCACTTCCTGCTGTCCTCAGCCTACTTTAGTAGGTATGCCAAAAGGTTGGGTGAACACGGAGCACTTCACCCTAGTGACAACATGTTGGCAATTCAGGAGAAAGACCAGTCTTAGTTAGCACAGAGGATTGGTCATTTTTCTAAGTTGTATATTATAGGAAACAAAATAGGGAACATCACATTGCATGCAAAGGATTATGGGAGTCTTGAAAGCACACAGACTGGAAGTGAGAAAACCAAATTAATTCCACCTCTGCAGTATTAATAAATCACTTCCTTGCTCTATAGCACATTTTTTCTTGTTTCTGGGCTAGAACAATGCTCATTCATGATAAAAGATACTATTTTTTAAATTCTTATGTACCAACTCTACAAAACGGTGAATTCGATTTTGATATTATATTGCTTTCATTTGCTTTTGACAGACAAACTTTAGCAGTCCATGGTGGATAAATATTCATGACATAAGAAAAAGGAGGCAAATGGCATTTGGTTCACAACTAGGCAGCCTTGAGCAGGTTAGAATTCCTTGTTATCTAAATCCTCAGGTGAAGTGGTGGGATTTTCTAGACATCTTTGGCATATAAGATTTGTGGGGAGCTAGTGTACCCTGTTTGAAGGAGCATTCATGACATGAGCTTGACCAGGTCAAAGACCCCAGTGACTAGTGGCTCAGACTCAGGAGAGGCAAGGCCTTCCCTAAATCAGACTCAGGGAATAGCAAGGCCTTCCCTGGTCCCAGTACAGACATCGCCAGTGTGCGTAGAAAACATCAACCACAACTTCCTCCCCCTGGGTGACCAAAGCCATAGTCTGCTCCTGTGTAGAGAGCCACTATCTACCTAGATGAGTTAACCCAACTGCTCATTCAGCTGAATCTGATAAACTTGATGAGCTTCTGGGCTTCTAGTACATCTCCATCAGGGTGCACATCACCCAATCCCAGGTTTTCTGTGTGTGCATCTCCTGTTTCTTCCTTCCCTGCCACCCAGCCAGCTCAGTCTTAAAGCCATGTAGGCCATGGCAACATTTTCATCGTTTTCTTTTGTTTGTTTGTTGTTTACTGGTTCTCTGGATTTCATTAGTCCTCTTTCACTACAGTTTTTACTAATTTGGGTCTTTGATTACCCGTGGGGTTGTTCTTTCAGTCTTCACTTCATTCATGCCTGGAGTGAACTCCACGATTTCTCTCTATTAACTGCCTTTTCTGTTTGGTTTGTTCTTGTTTATCCAAGGGCTTGATGCATATCATTGGGGTATATATCTGAGATCTGTCTAGCTAATGTAAGCACTCACAGCGAGAGATACTCTGCCTGCGGATTCTCATGCTATTAATCTGTACTTTTGTTCTGCTGCAATCTGATGGGGCACAAGGAACTGTTTCTATTGTTTTATATTTGGTGATACTTGTTTTGTTTTGCCGGAAATGTCGTCTATTTTAGAGAAAGTTCCATGGGCTGCCAAGAGGATGTGTATGCTTTGGATGCTAGAAGGAGTAACCTGTAAATCTCTGTTAAATGAATTTAATCTATTATGCAGATATATTCTGAGCTTTATTGATTTTTAGTCTGTCTAACCAATTTATTGATAAGAGTGAAGAGTTAAAATATCCTACTATTGCTGTATCAGTACCTACCTATTCCTTTATTTCCATTATTATTTGTTTATATAACCTTGGGGCCCTAAGAGTCGCTGTATATGTGTTTCAATTGCTAGTCTTCTTCGTGGAGTCTTCCCTTTGTTAAAATGTGGTAGCCTTCTTTAATTCTTCTGCTTGCTTTGATTTCAAATGACTTAGTCAGATTATAACTGTTACACCAGCTTACTTGGGCATCTCTTTGCTTCATGAATTCTCAGCCATCCTTTCATTTTCAGCTCGTGTCTTACTGACCAAGGTAATTTCTTAGGGACAAAAGAGAGTTGGATCCCATCTTTTAAATGTAATCATCAGATCTGTGACTTTAAATTGTGGTGTAAAAGCTGTTTAAATTTGGGGTTATTGAGGGCTTTGCTGATTCTCACAATTTTCTCTCTGATTGGATTATTATTTGGTGTTTTGTCTTCATCCATAGGAAGGCTTTTGCTGATTTAGTGTGTTAGACATGATTAATTCTTTCTTCATTTTCTTTTCTTCATCTTTCACTCCCAAGAAATTCACTCTTTGCTGCCTCCCTTGGTTGACTTTCTTTCCGTGACTGGCTGAACATCTTCTGTGATGTTGCCTTAGTGATTATGGATGGCTTTAGTTTGCTCTAGAAGTGTCCCACTGCTCTGTCAAACTTGAAAGATAACTTTACTGACTGTAGTAATTTTAGTTGAAGGTTATGCAGTTTCAAGCCTGAAGATCTATATTTTCTTAGATTTTAAACATTTTTAAAGATTTATTTTTAGTTATGTGCTGTGTGTGTCTGTCGTGTGAATATGTGCAGGTGTGCCGGTGCCCATGACAAGATCCCCTGGAGCTAGCTAGGGCGTGGGCGATTGTGAGCCATGCTATGTGTGTGCCAAGAATCGAACTCTAGACTTGCGTTCCTGGCTTTCAGATTGTTTTAGGAGCTCTGATAGGATTTTTAAACATTTCTTTTTATGATTTTGTGACTACGTGAGAGGGGTCAGAGGTATTGGATCGCCTTGAATCTGGATAGAGGAAGTTATGATCTACCTGATGTGGATGCTGGAGGCTACCTGATATGGGGGCTGGGACCAAACTAGGGTTCTCTTCAAGAGCAGTATGAGATCCTAGCTTCTCAGCCATCTCTCTGGCCCCAAATATTCTGAAATGTTTAGTATAATAAGTGGAATGGCAGTTTTCTCCTACAGCTTATGATACTGTTTCCCTGTTGTATCTGATATATTTTTGACATCTTGACTATGATATATCACAATATGGGTGTTCTCTGGTCATGTCCTATTTCAAGTTTTAAATGCCCCTTTAGCGTGTTATGGAAGTCCATTTATCTCCCTAGATTTGGAACATTTTCTGGCATAATTTTGTCGAATAGGTTTTCTGAGACTTTAGTGTTTAATCTCAGCTATCTACTTTACTCCATATTTTGGGGGGATAGCATTTCACTATGCAGCCAAGGATGACCACAAACTTGGTATTCTACCACCTCTGCCATCCAAGGAATGGAGAACACAACCATACTCCGCCACATCCTGGTTACCCGCACAAATTCTTATGTTCTGTCACTTGATCATCTCATAGTGCTCTTGAAAGTTATAACCATGTTCACTTTTCTTTATTGACAATAGAATGCAGTATATTTTCAATTTTGTTCTCGATCCCTGGTTCTTCTTTCTTTTGCTTGATCTAGTGAATGGTATTACGTTCTACTCTGTTTTTATTTGAATTTATATCTTTATTTCCAACATTTCTTTTGTTTTGTTTTGTTTTCTTTTTCAAATTTAAATTCCCCTGCTGAATTTTCCATGCTTGTTGCTGACTTCCTCGTTCATTATCTTGTCTGTGTCACTTGTTTACACAATCTTTGGAGCTCCTGATTGCTGTTCCAAAGGAAACTTTTAAATTCTTCACCTGCCTGTTTCAGTAGCTTTGAGCCGGTAGTTGAGGAGTCAGACACACTTGAGTGAGTTTTGCTGCCTGTCTTTTCGTGTTCCTCTGTTTTTTTTTTTCTTGTTACTTGAAGAACTGTTGGCTTTATATCTCTTCTTTTTGTATCCGAGGATCTTCCTAATGAACAGCCTGCTCTTAGGAGCCCAGCCCCTACTACTGCTGATCCAACTGCTCCCTTGATAAGGATCCTTCCTTCTTCAACCTCTGGGTAGCCCCTGCAGCTAGAGCTGTAAGGCTGCCTCCTCGTGGGCACTCAGCTTTCTGTTTCTCCAGTTTTCAGCTAGCCGGCCAAATGTCCACTGCCCCTCCTCTCTTTCTAACTTTGGAAAGTTGTCTGTTCTTTCTCACACTATCCTTTCCTTCTCAGTAGCACATGGAGGCAGCTTCTTATCCCTTGGGATGTCTTTACTTTGGTGTTTATGTGGAGGCTGGGTTAAATCTAGAGATCTGGTCCTGCTTAGCCTGAACTTTACTGAGGGTCTGAACCAACATCATTTTAGTGTATTTATTTTTGTGGTGCAATCAAAAAAAGTTACAAATATACTTCAGTTATTTTTAATTTATTGGTTTGTAACAACATATAAACAATTATAAATGTCTCATGAGAATTTAGAGTCTAATTTTTTCAATGGTTTTGTACTTTCAGAGTTAATATATTTTGACAGAATTTATTGATTATACGATTCAAATATTTTGAAACTGCATTTCTTTGGTATACTTGCTTAGGAATTTGAGAAAAGTCTTGGAAGTTTTTAGAACCATAATATACTATCATCTTCTTTTTCTTTGATCCTGAGTCTTATTCCGTTGTTCCTGTAAGACAAAGCTCCCCCTTAGCAAGTGAGGTGAAACCACATCAGAGGCACTGTTGACCACAGCCTTGGTGTTGTTATCTGCCTTTTCCCTAGTATTTGGCCCTGAAAAGCAGTCCTTTGTTGCTGCTCCACCTCTTCATCCCACCCCACTCCACCCCACCCCCACTTGCATCAAGTAATAGTTTCTTGTTTCTGACTTCTATAGGACCCCGCTACAAACACATGTGACAAAGGGGGATCCCAGGAAACTCCCCAAAGTGTCATTTTCTGTCAGGTTTGTGGTGTCCCCCATAGTGTCACTTGTTTTGTGCCCATGACCTGGTCCTCTGACCTCTGCTTAAAAATAGGAAATAGGACAGGCACATGGGGAGTTCCACACTCTCAGTGGCTTCTGCCAAATCTGGGAACCAATGGTGTGGCCAGACATGACCCCAGATTAGCCACCACGTACAGAGAAGCTCCAGCCAAAGCTGCTGAACCCGGATGTAGAACTGTCCTGAAGCTAGGCATTGCCAGCTCAGGGAGTTTGGGGAGTTCCACATCTTGCAAAGTGTGGGATGAAATTGTGGACTCAGGGTGGGGACCAAACTTAAGTCCAGATGAGACCTATGAGTCCCCCCAAAATACATGGGGAAATGACCTGGTCCTTAACAGGAAGCTTCATCCCTAGCTTTCATAGTGCTGGAAGTTTCTAAACACACTACTAGGGAAGGAAGGTCATAAACAGTCTTCCATGGGTGTAACATTGGGAGCTAGAATGATGACTGGCATGGCAAGATCTCCCCACTTGTGCAACGGTGCCAGAAAAGCTATGACAATAAAACACCACTTTCTGGTTGGATTTAAAGCATTTTCCACAAGATAAAACCCATGCCCAGTATGGTTAACTGAACCAAAAACCCATAGATGGCTAGTTCATAGGCTCTAAGGTGGAGCATAGTATTAATATTCTACTAAATGGATGTAGTAACAAACTGCCCCCTAAGTTCTCATCTTTATACTCATAAATTAATGAATCTCTTGACTTTCATCAGAAAAGCGTTTTTTGTTGTTGTTGTTGTTGTTGTTGTTGTTGTTTTTTAAACCGTAGATGGTAATTAATACCGAAACCCGCAAGTTGTTGGTGTGCAGAGAATATGAAACTTTGGAGTGCTAAGCTCTACACTCCACCCAACTAAAGCTTAGATATCATCTTGAAAGAGAGGAGAAAATGACTTTAAGGGCCAGAGGGAGTGGATGTCTGCAGCAAAGTAGTACTTCCTGGACGTGACAGTACCATGGCTCACAGAAACTTATGGCACCTAGGACTACTTGTACAAGACCTACACACGCGCAAGCCAGACAAAATCCTGGCATGGATAGGTCATGGAGTCCTCCTTGAGCTGAGAGCTACTGACACCTGATGGCTTCTTGGAGAGGGACAGTCATTTTTCTTCAGTGATAGGTCCTCTAAGAGGCAACCCATGGTGCAGTGGGTGGCCCACACACATTCAGGGAGTTCTAGGCAGATTCACTGGGATAGAAATAATAAAGGAAGAAGAAGACATGAAATTGGAATGAAATAGATGGAGGGAATAGAAGAAAAATTATAGTGAAGTCAATGGGCATGGATTTATTGAAACACATTATATGCTTATATGAATAATAAAATATTTAAATAAAGAATGGGAAATCATACATTTGTTTCACCTTAAATAATACATTTACTTCTTAAGCTTAGTCTTTCTGCACAATATTTTAAAAATACTTCTGTCATTTCGGCTATTAAAAGAAGACAACCAAGAGGAAAGATAAATGCCGGTATTTAATCTTCCATGTTTAACTCTTAGCTCCATTAATACATTTGCTAATATTAGATCACTACTCACATTCCTGAAATAAACCATAACTGTCTATACTATATCACTCTGCTTTAATTTATGTAGGTCTGTCAATATAACTTCATTACTACTTCCTTCCCAGCACATACTTTTGAAGTTAGAGGGGCATTTAACAGTTCTACTGAGCTTGTGGTCTTTCCGAGTTTTCAGTCATTTTTTTCTCAAAAGATTTCTCACTTCTTTTCTTTTCTCGTTTTGGTGAGACTTTCCCAGCAGAAAGCTCATCAATTTCTATGAATTTGGAAATGGGGTTGATTTTGTTTCACCGCAGAACGTTACTTTGTAAGTAGACTTCCGGGTTGGCCATAGTGTCTCCTGGCACTGTAATGACAGAGGCTCAGGCCTTGTCTTAGCTTTCATGAAGTTGATGGAACTCTCATTGTGCTTTCACTGTGCCTTTCTTTGGATTTCCTTAGCCTTATCTTACTTAGAATTTTCTCAGATTCATAGAAATGCTTCATTCCCATGGCTGCTTTTATGATTTATCTCTCAAGCATCTTCCCAGGTGCCCTGGGGCAATGTCGTGGACTATCCATTCTGCAGAAACTCTGTGTATGCTTCAGGGAGGACTTCGGGAGGCAACACCCATGGGAAAGTGGTCTGTTCTCTCCTCACAGAGTTGTACTAGTGGTTGGTCTTTTAAGAATTGGCTCCTCAACAGTAAGGAAGCTGTCTCCATAAATAAGATGCATCCAGATCCACAGTGAGCAAATCGCAACACAGAAACATGAGGCGTGAAAAGTCAAGGCGATCTGAGTCCTCTGGATAACTCCTCAACTATGAAACTCACATGTGCTGAAATAGATAGAGCAATAGAAGATTTCAAATGTTGTCTAGTAAAAGATAATCAGTGACCTGAAAAAAAATAAACACACAACCCTCCCCTCCAAACACACAACCCAGGATCAGGAGCAGAAAACCAGCAACATTGAAAAGTCAGAGACGTAGGTGAGAAAATAAGTAATATCGTTGAAATAGTGACATGTGAGAGACACTCAGGAAGGCAATCCAGATTTTAAATAGAAGAAGAAAAGACATGTTAGAAATGAAAAGCTCAATGAACTAATTAAGAAAATAGAAAGTGTCACCAAAAGACTTGACGAAGCAGAAGAAAAACACATAGATGAAGGGACAATATGCCAATCAAACAAGGATAGGAAATGAATAAGTATAACTATAATATTTAAGAACTTTTGGTTATGATCAAGAAACTGAAACCAAGAATCTATATAAGAAAAGGCAAAGAGACTCTATTCAATGACATCATAGCAGAAATTTTCCTAAATTTGGAGAAATTAGCATTAAAATGTAAGAGGCACTTGGAACCCCAAATACACATGAAGAATCTACCAGCTGTCCATTATAGTCAAGACAGCAAAAATAAAAAGCAAAGAAACAATACTACAAGCTGTAAGGAGAGGCGAGAAGATAGCTTCTCAGGTAAAGACATTTGCTTCCAATCCTGACACCTGTGATTAATCTCTAGAACCCTCAGAGTAGAAAGAAAACTGACTTTCGTAAGTTGATCTCTGCTCTCCAAGAGTTTACCCACCCATACACAAAGAGGAACAGATGAAAAGAAACATTAAAAGCTATAAGAAAAAATTCCAAATTACCTGCAAAGGTAGAAAAGCAGTATAGCATATCTCTTGCTAGTGATGTTAAAAGTAAAGAAGTAAATAGAATGTATTTCAAGCCCTGAAAATAAATAGCTCCCAACCAAGGTTGCTAGATCCATCTTTAAAAGTAGTTACAGAGGAAAAGATACATCAAGACACACATAAACAAAGGCAGTTTATGACTACCAAGTAAATGCTGCCAATATTTAAAGAAATAATGTACACAAAAGAGGAAGAAAGCAGTATTAACCAGAACAGAGCGGAAATAAATGAATTTTAGGAGAAGACTCCATGAACAAAGGAGAACCAGAAAGGCATTTCCTGTATTCCACACAGTAAGTCAGCATAAGTCCTAATAATAATAGATGAAACACCAAAGAAAACATCACTCAAACTTAAAAACAGCCCCAAATTATAAGAATGAGAAACAATCTTAATAATAATTTTAAATGTAAATAGCCCCAGCTCACCAATAAAGAGATTAGGCCTTCCTGACTGACTGGATTAAAAATCATCTGTCTGTTGTTTCTGAGAAACACCCCTTCCTGGTAAAGTCACCCCAGAGTGAGAGACAAAGAAGGGAAAGCAGGCTACTAAGTCAACCGAAGTTAAATGCAAGATGGTATAATTACCCTAATATCTGAGAAATAAGAGGACTTCAGTTAAACATTAGGAGAGATAAATAAGGCTGCTATATATTAATCAAGGGAATAATTCATCAAGATGTAGGGATAGGAAATATGTGTGCTATGGATGTTGGGCTCCCAAATGCATAAAAACAAAAGCAAATGCACACAAAAGAACAAACAGGTCCTGTGCAATTCCAACAAGTGATTTCAGAATCTCCTCTTGTCTCTGTATATGTCAATGAAACTGAAAACCAAAGGACTTTCAGAGCTAAATTACAATGTGGGTTAAATGTCCTCGACAGATACATACTGAATATTTCTTCTAATAGATATAATACATGTTTTCTCAGCAGCCTATAGAATCTTCCATAAAAATAGATCACATTCTAGGTCATAAATAAGTTCTTAGTAAATACAAAAGAATTAAGATAATTTATCGTATCTTGTCAGTTCATACCCCAAGAAAACTACAAACCAATAGCAAGAAAAACTACAAAAACTGAATGATATGCTCTGTCAAAGTCAGCAGATTGTTGCATCCATTATTTTTCTATTGCTGTGAAGAGACACCATGATCAATGTAACTCAGAAAAGAAAGCCTTAACTGAGGGCTTTTTTAAAGTCCATGACCATCATGACCAGTAGCATAATAGATAGGGAGGCATGATGCTGGAGCAGAGTACTGAGAGCTTACATTTGATCCACAAGTCCAGGAGAGAGAGACAGAGACAGAGACAGAGAGAGACAGAGACAGAGAGAGAGACAGAGAGACAGAGAGATGTAGCCTGGCCTTGGCTTTTGAAACCTCAAAGACTACAACTGGGGGACAAGTATTCAAATATACAAGCCTATGTGGGTCATTCTTATTCAAAGTCTCACTGTGATTAAATTGTTAAGGGGCGGGGGATGGATTGTAAATTGTTAGAATCAAATAATATAAGAACCAAGAATCAAAACCTTCAGGATCCACTTTAAAGGAGTAAAGTTTGTATATATGAGTGTTTACATGTTAAAAAATCACAGTGATCTCAGCCAAATACCTAACAATAAACCTCATGGTTCTAGGAATAAGGAACAACTCAAACACTAAAGAAACAATAAAGATTGGAATGAAGATTAATGAAATAAAGATGGAAAGTTTAATATAGAAAACCAATCGAAGTATTAATTAAAAATACCCAAATTAACAAAATTCTACAAAGAGAAGACTGAGATTAACTAAATAAGGGATGAAAAGGAGGAAGTAACTACAGATTATGATAAAATTCATTAAAACATACGGAATACTTTGAAAACATATATATCAAAACAACTGGAAGACATAGGTGAAATGGATAAATTCCCACACACACATGTCTTCATCAGAAAACAAACCAACAGGTCTCTCACAATTAGGACTGAAACTACAATTTCAAAAACTTCTCAACAAAGAAGAGCCCAGAATCTTATGCATCGACTGCCAAATTTTCCCAAACCTGTAAAGAACCTGATGCCAATGTTCCTCACACTGTCCCATGAAACAGAAAGGGAAGAAGTGAGGGTGCCCTCACCCCCTAAATCCAGCATTGCCCTGAGAAGCACACAGCAACCAGAAAGAAACCACAAACCAGTTTCCCGGATGAATACGGATGCAAAAAGTTTTCAATAGAGTTCCAGGAAAGGGAATTCAAGAACACCAAGAAAATGCTATTCCATGACCAAATTGGCAGCATTCCAAGGGGGCAAGCTTTGGTGCAACATATGCAAACCAACCGAGGTAGTGCAGCACCTAGGGATACTTAAGGATGGGATTACAGTGATCATCTCGATTGATGCAGGAAGGCGATGCTGAAGTTCAACAATGCCTCACGACAAAATCTCTAAGTCAGCTGGGGATAGAGGGAACATAAACTCGAGAGAACTCAGCAAATGTATAGCTAGCATTTTACTAAATTGGAGGAAAGTGATGCTATTTCTCTAAGATATGAATTGAGAAAGACACGCTCTCAGTCTCTGATCATACAGTGTCCGAAACCTTAGCTGGACCAATCAGATAAAGAAACAAAATGAAATGCACACAAATAGTAAAGGAGGAAGTGAACTAGCCTTCACTTGCAGAGGACATGATTCTTCAATGAAAAGACACCGAAGACTTCACCAGAACAATCGATGTTATTTATAGAGATTGTTAAAACAATTATAATTTATGATAACAATAAGTGCTTTCTGCAAACTGGTAGGATACAAAGTCAACATGAAAAAATGAGTAGCAATGTGTATTAGGACTTCTTCTAGATTTGTGTACTGATCAAAAGTACTGGTTCAGAAAACTGAGAGAAATCAAAATCATATTTCAGCATCAGAGAAGTAAATGGCCCTGGAAGATGTTTAACCATTAGTAAGGAAACTGTTTCACTTAAAGCAAGATTTCACAAAACGAGAATTTTCATTATATCCCTGGATTCACAAATAAAACAAAGCTTTTGAAAAGACTAACATATAACATGAAATACTTTTATAAGTAGGAAGAAATTGATATTTTCAGATTGAGTACTATGTGGTAACAAAACCCAAATCCATAGTCCCTAGGCTAAGGAATTAAAATAAGAAATCTTTATTTTTGCTGGCATATATTCAAGACTAAGTGTTTGGTAGTCTTAATATTCATTCGTTTAAAAACTGGTAACATCTTTTTGGTATATGGGGTGCCTTCACTAGAGACAAGATCGTGTGTGACTTCTAAGTCAACAGAGATGGAAAAGTAAGAGCAGCCAAGTACCCACTGCCAAATCCATGAAGCAGAGAACAGTAATGAAGGAGAAAGAATGTAGTCATGAGGCTCGATGACTCCTCTTCTGGGGGGGCAGATAATTAGACAAAAGAATCTATATACTAATGTTTATCAAGGTATATCACACACAGTGGACAGCCATTGTGATGTCTGACCACTGCCATGCGTGGCCTGAATGACCTTGAGAATTATATTTAACATACCTGGGTTCACAGAGCTTTACATGTAAGGAAGGAATGCTGGTCTCAGTGTATCTTACAACATGATGTAAGCATGGCCATTGATTGTGATGCCAAATCTCACATAGGATATTTGCTGAATACAATTTTTCTCCATGTCACTACAATGCAAAACTGACCTCAAGTTGAAAAACAGATTTTCCTTTGAGGTGGTGTTCTGCCTGTCTCCCATGGACAGTCTGGGTGTGGCTTGCCTTTATTCTTCATTCTGTGAGTATTTAGACTGAGATACCGTGCCTAAAGTATATTGTAGAAAACACATCATTTATGTCAATGTCAACATTTTGGCCTCAGATCTCTTTTAGGATTTTATCTTGGATATAAGGTCTTACATTAATAATTTTGTAATTTTGTTGGCTATGAAATTATCATGATTTTATTTCATTTTCTCTCTGTACAGACTCTGAAGTGATTTTCTTGGTTTTATCTCCAGGACAACAACTCTGTCTTCATATATTTAGATTCTGAATTTTAATGTAGCCACAGAATTTCTCAGTTTAGCAGACTATTTCCTTTTTGGAAACCCCCCTTGGTCATTTATTGTATTTTCTATTGGCGTTTCTTCCTTCAATATTATGTACATCTTAAAATACTCCAACATTTATTATTTGTGTGGTATATGTGTGTATGTGTATCCTTGTTTACACGCACATACATGCAGAGGCCAGAGGTCAGTGCTAATTGTCTTTCTTATTGTTCTTCACCTTACTTTTGAGGTTTCTCATTGAACTTAGAGCTTGTTGCTCAAGACAGACTTGGTAGCCAGTGAGTGCCTGGGATCTGCCTTTCTCTTTCTCACAGTGCCATTGTCATATGTGTGCATGATAGTGTCTCCAAGGAACTCAGGCCCTCATGCTTAGATAGCAAGCACTTGGCCTACCAGCCACATTACCAGCCTCTGGAATCAGTTGTTTTTTTTTTTTAAATAAGGGTTGACCTCATATACCAAGACCACACTGTGTAATTATAGTAGAAAAAAATGAATGAAATGTATGCTCTAGCAATGCTGAAGCATGAGGGGCAGCCCATATATGGCGGTTCTGTTGAACTTGTCCATACTGAGTTTCATGGTCTAAGTTGATGAAGATGACTAACCAGGTCTCTTCCTCAAGAAGGCACCAGATCTTATCACAGATGGTTGTGAGGCACAATATGGTTGCTGGGAATTGAACTCAGGACCTTTGGAAGCACAAGCAATACTCTTAACTGCTGAGCCATCTCTCCAGCACCTATGTTGTGAAGCAGTCACTGTTTTTATCAAACATCTGTCAACTCCTGAGTCCACATTTTACTCTTTGTTTCTTGATATGTTACAAATTAAGCTGCATTTTGCTTACAGCTAAGTTGGTGTAACAAGAATCAGATTCACTTACTTGTTTGAAATAATAAGAAAAGACTATTCTGATCCATTGGAAACAACAGTTTCCAGAGTGTATGTAACTGTATTCTCAATATCTAAGTCTGATTCTGTCTGCAAAGCAAGGCCAGTTCTTCCGAGCTTGGTGTGCAGCTCAGAGGTAGACCATTGGATTAGCAAAACGAAGGCCCCAGTTTCCATCATCAGTGCAGAAAGTGGGGGGTGCACTTCAGTTCAGATTGACATAGATGTCCGTTATCTTATTCATTTGGTTCTTGTATTTATTAAAAACTTAATAATGAAACATGCAACCTATATGCTTTTCTGTGGCATTTGCAGCACTAGGATCTATTCTCTTGAGCTGGAGAACTGGTGTGTGCTCCGTATTACCGCACAGACCTAATGAGATGTCTTTTCTGTACGTGAGTCCTAATTGTAAGAATTTAGCCATTATTAGTGTTTTCCACACATGTTGGCCCGGATTCTCTAGGCAAAGATCCCTGTCTTCTACAGTCAATGGCTTCTTAGAAAACAGTGGCAACATTTAGACCCATAGGTTTCATTTTCTCTCCCTCTTCTCTTTTTTCCTTACTCCTCCCTGGCCTCATCCTCCAATGAGTTGGGTAAAGGAGTTTTTGGCAAAGCAGCAGAGAGAAGTGTCTACGAAGTGCATTGATAATGCCACTCTAAATTATTCCATTACAAAAAGATCGTGGGGTTACAGCAGCTGCTTAGAAACTGACTTTGTTAAAAACGAACCCAGAAGAAGGAAAACACTTGGTTTTAGTGAGAAACATCGATGCGTCCCTCCAACCAACACAAGGATTCTGCAGACAGGATACAGCCAGGGACTGCTTCTTTCATTTGTTTTATACATATTTGAACAGTTGCCAATCTCTGTAGTACCCTATGTCTGCTTCAGAACCAAAGCTTATTCAAGGAAGGGTAAAATATACAGTTTTCTTCGGGTAAAAGAAAAGTATTAGAATACAGTTAGAAGTTACAGTGTGTCATAGGGTTTCTCTTGTTACAAAGAGACACCATGACCATGGCAGTTCTTATAAAGGAAAGCACTTAATTGGAGGTGACATATAGTTTCAGAGTCCATTGTCATCATGGCAAAGCCATGGCAGCGTGGAGGCAGAGATGGTACTGGGTCAAGATCTACATTTTTATCCACAGCCATCAGAAAGTGAACTGTCACACCGAGTATATACATGAGATCTCAATGCCCACCTCCATAATGATACACTTCCTCCAATAAGGCCACAACTGTTCCAACAAGGGCACACTCCTAATAGTGCCGCTACTGCTACCTATGGGTCAAGCATCCAAACACCGAGTCTGGGGTGGGGCATACCTATTCAAACATCACACGTTAGGACAATGGCTGTAGTGAGTTCTCATCTAGGGTTACAACCTCTCCAGCCAAGGATACTGAGCATGTTTACTGTGCCGGAAATGAATTCCCTCCTATTGAGTTGGCCTTAAGTCCAATTAGACAACTGTTGGTTAGCCCCAAGACAAATGTACTACTATGGTACCCTTGAGAATATCCTGCCATATTACATTGTTGTGATTTACAGGCTTCGCAGTGGGTAAGAATATCTATTAATTTTCTCTTCTGGGAGCTTACTTAGCAGCTCCTGAAATTCTGAGACCGAGTCACCAAGAAACAGATTTCCTCTAAGTTTTGTGTTAGAAATGTGTGGTGCGTTCAGCCATAGGGTGCTACTTTCAATTTCTGGAAGGCAACCAAAAACAATGACAATAACCTATATTGATTTGGGGGTCTCTAGGACACCCCTAAACAACAACTTGAATGGAGGGATCCCTTCCTTGCTTAGCACTGGGGTTTTCTGTCTATGGTATTAGGAGGGGGAGCATATTCACTTCACGTGATGCAATTCCACTTAAAACATACTATTGTTTATATAAGTATATAATGTATATTTTAAGAAAGAGTTTAAAGTTGTGTATCTCACTGTGGTCTTTTCAAATATCCTTAGTGTTATTTGTCCCTTCTCAGTATTACTCTCCTTCTATGTTACTATCCTCCCTCCCCAGGGAAGCCCCACTGGCTTTTCCCCTTTACCCCATTATACCAACTGTGTTCTACTATGCTCCTCTCAAAAGTTTCTTTTCCTTCACCCTCCCACCATAGGCTTTTTCTACTTTACTGTCTTTGGCGTTACTTCAGGTTTAGTACTCAAGTCTAAGGATTTGGAACTAGGATCTAAGAAAGAACATGCAGCAATGTATGTAGTGATAATTAATTTGTATTTCAATAAATAAAGCTTGCCTGAAGATCAGAGAGTAAAACAGCTGCACTGTTCAGCCTTACAGACCAGGCACTGGTGACACACACTTTTAATCCCAGTAGCTACACTAGTTGCCATAGAAACTGGGCGATAGTTGTACACGCCTTTAATCCCAGAACTGGAGAGGAATATAAAATGGGAAGAAACAGCTCTCAGTCAGTCTCATTCTGAGATTCCTGGAGACAGGATCGCCATTGCAGACTGAGGTAGAGGTAAGAGCCAGTGGCTGGCTGTTTTGCTTTTCTGACCTTCAGGTTGAACCCCAATATCTGTCTCTGGGTGTCTTTTAATCATGCCACAAATGTATTTCTGGCTCAGGTTACCTCAGCATAACACTTTCCAGTCTCATTTATGACCTGAATGTTTCACTTCTCTTTATGGTTGAGGAAAAGGATCCTATAGTGTCTGTGCCCACCTTTTCATAATCTCCTCAGTTGAAAGCCCCCTAGGTAGCTTCCTCTTCCTGGGTACTGTGAGCAGAGCAGCAGTGAGCATGAACAAGTACGCACCTCTATCATAGGATACTCCATCATCTGACCAGATGCCAAGGAGTGGCTCAGCTGGCTCATAGGGCAGATCTACGTCCAGCGCCCTGAGGAGTCTCCACACAGATCTCCATAGTGGCTGCACCAGTTTGCAATCCCACCAGCAGTGGATAAGGGATCCCATTTCCTTGCATCCCCTCCAGTGTTCATTGTCAGTTGACTTCTTCATCTTGGCCATTTTCGCTGATGTGAAATAAAATCTCAAAGTGGTCTTAATTTGCCTTTCTTTAATTGTTAAGAAGAGTGAACACTTTAAGATATTGCTAGCCAGTTTTATTTCTTCTTGTGAGAACCTGGAGTTCAGATCCTTAGCCAATTTTTTTTATTTTTTATTGTCTTTTAGTTCTTTGTATATTACAGAAATTAATCGTCTATTGGATGTGTAGCTGGCAAAGCCCACTCTGTGGGCTTCTTCATTCAGCTGATTACTTCTTTAGCTGTTCAGAAGCATTTTTGGTCTCAGAAGCATTTTATGAGGTCTTAATTGTCAATTGTTGGTCTTCATTCCTTAATGAAAGGAGTCCTATCCAGAAAGTTCTTTCCTACACTGATCTCACGGAGAGGCCTGTGCTTCCTTTGAGAAGTTTTAGCGTTCTAGGTTTCACACTGTGATATTTCATCCATTTGGATTTGTGTGTGTGTGTGTTTGTGTGCACGCATGCAGAGTGATAGATAGGGGTCTAATGTCATTCTTCTAAATGTGAATCTTCCCGTGCCACCTGTCCTCATTCCATGTGTGTCTATATATTTAACTATAGGCCAATCACCTGTTTAACTCTGCGTTAGTAAAGCTATTTGGACATGTGAGCATACAGTTTTCCTAGCACTTCTAGATCAGGACCACACTGTGTGAAGAGTTTAGCAACATCAGCTCTCTCTCTCTCTCTCTCTCTCTCTCTCTCTCT
>LOJH01018414.1:0-12229 GCA_001685095.1 Ellobius talpinus
CTTCTCCTTCTCCTTCTCCTCCTCCTCCTCCTCCTCCTCCTCCTCTTCTTTTTTTGCCTGATGGAGACCTGAGAGAAGCAGTTTAAGGGGAAAGAATTTCTTCTGGGTCATGATTTTCAAGTTTTCAGCCCATCGTGGTGGGGAGTGTGCAGTTCACATCATGGTAGCCAAGAAGCAGAGAGGAAAGGGATGGAGAGAGCAGGTGTCCGTCCTTTCGTCCCCCGAGGCTCCAAGCATAAAGGATGATGCCACCACACCCAGGGCTGGTCTTGCCCGTTAGTTGATCTCTAGAAACACGCACAGACTTGCCCAGCAGAGTGCTTCGCTATAATATAGGGATTTCTGAGTCCAGTGGAGTTGATGGTCAGGATAACCCATTACAATATCTATCCATTCCCAGGCAATACCACCAAAGTTTTAAAATCGGCAAGTGTGAGCCCTCCTACTTTATTAATTTATTTTTGATAGTGGGGATTGAACCTAGGTTCTCACATATGCTAAAGCACATTCCACCACTGAGCAATACCCCAACTCTGTCCCTGCCTCCTCTGAGATTGTTTGGCTCTTGTGGATCCCGTGGGTTTCCAGCCACCATGCCTCCTGTCAGTTTCTGTGAAGATATGGCTCTATCTTTAATGTTATATCCACGGGAATGTATTCCAGGGCAGTTATTTTCAGATGTTTGTTTTGTCTCGGTTTTGCTCCTTTAACCCTGTGTTATAAACATTGCCCCCTGACTACCTTCTCTCACATGGGCTTGGCTACATGACCTGGTTGCCTTCCCACTGGTGTTTCTGAATCTCTACGTGTTAGCCATGTTCTTGCTCCATTCTCCAATCTGGGAGTGTATTTGGGCTAGTGTCTTGGGAGATACCTCCAGAAATGACCTTAGAGGAGTTTAGTTTCCTCTGTAAACTACTGAAGACATTTTCCCATGTTGACAATATCACCCTTCTAATTCAGAGCTTGATGCAATATCCCTAACATCATTGAAACAGTAAAAGCAAGCAAAAACCCCAGGGAGTCAGACCTCACTCTTATATCTATGAAAAGTCACTAATCTTGCTAGATGGCTCAGCAGGTAAAGGCACCGAGCCTGATGACCCTGCATCCTATCCCCAGGACCCACACGGTGGAAGGAGAGACCAACTCCAGAAAATTGTCCTTTGACCTCCACTTAAGCATACAGTGTGTCACATGGTCATTGTAACGACAACAGAATTCCAAGTATATGAGACATTTGTCTTGAACTGGCTTTTTCACAATTCTGAAACCTGGACAACAGTGGCTGAATGTGTCTGAGATGTCTCAGGAGGATTCCAGGCGCCACATGACGAGATGGGCCACACAACGGTGACTTTAAGAAACATCTCATCTACAGAGGAAAGCAGACTACAGGATACAGGAACTGCACTTGGAATACTTCGGCCATGTTATGAGAATGAATAATGGCAGATACCCGAAGACAGCACTGCTTGAAGGAATGCATGGGATAAGGCAAACAGGAAGGCCCCCCAAACGCTGGCTAGACAGCAAAAAAGAAGACTGTGGAACCTTGGGTATGACAACAACACAAGCGTCTAGGACTGTCCAGGATAGGAACAACTGGAGAACCGCCAAAAACTGGCAATTCATGCATGTTTAATAATTGTCAGGGCATAAATAATGATGATGATGTGCCACATGGTGCATGCCTTTAATCCCAGTACTTGGAGGCAGAGGCAGACAAATCTCTATGAGTTCAAGGCCATCTTGAACGGCTGTTCCAAGACAGCCAGAACTATGTAGAGAGAATCTGTCTCAAACAAATAAATGAATAAAAGAAGAAAGACACTGGTCTTCCTGAGCCTGCTCTGTCATCTGGAAAGCAGAGATGGTGAGATTACCATAGAGCTGTTTGGAGGGTTAACAGCCTCGCCCCACAGCAGATCTAAATAAGCAGTAGTTAGTAGTGCTAAGAGATCTGTTAGTTTCATTGATAAAAGAGAAGTCTTTTGTGTCCTTAGTTACAAGAGGTGGAGGACAGAGACAGGGAGAAATAACGAAAAGTGGCCAGCGAGTGTTCATTGGCCAAAGCCAACAAAGGCCCACTCTCCTGCACGTGTCCTAAACCCTGGTCTTTAAAACAGCAGCAGAACTTAGACCTAGAATCTTAAGAGAATGACTCTCAAGTACGGTACCTCCATCTCCTGCTTATGGATAAACTCTCCAGACTCTGGATCCTAAAGCATCCAGAAGCAAGAAGCACCTCTCCTGACTGACGGTCTGTCCCAAAATTTGTCCCACTTGCATTTTCTGGCCCCTCTTGTCTCTAACTAGTGTAAACTCAGTGTAAAAAATGTGTGCTTTACTTGCCCCAAATTTCATCCTAAGAGTAGGGGCAGCACCAGGCCCTAGGCTTAGGGTGCATCCAAGGGAGGAAGCAATCCAGCTGCCCTCCCGAGCTCTTGCCTCCGTGATGGATGGTAGCCTGGATCTGTGGGCCAAAATCCACCCATCCTTCCCTAAGTGGCTTTGGTCTGGGTGTTCTGTCACAGTGGCAGGAAAGGTAACTAATACAGATGACTTGGTAGCAGCTCCTGCACTGAAGTACTGAGGAGACACAGGAGAGATAAGACATCCCTTTGAAGGATGTGAGATTATGTGGAGATACATGGGTTCCTCACGTTAATGAGTGACGATATTCATGTTTTCCTTCCAGGGTACTGGGAGTCCCTTGAAAGGAACTCAGTATTTGGGACCTTGGAATGTTAATCTTATCCCCTTCTGATGTCTGATGAGTCTGGTTTCTGAGTTTTAGGATTTCTTGATCTGAGCCCTGTCTGCCCTGAGGTCCGAGTCAACCATCAAGATGAGTGAGTGGAGGCTGGGGGTGTAGCTCAGTGGATAGAGTGTTTGCCTAGACTCCATCCCCAGTACTGCACGAAATTAGGCCATGGAACATGCCTGTGGTCCCAGCACAGGAAAGGCAGAAGCAGGAATGTCAAGGCCATCTTCGACCATGTAGTGAGCCTGGGACATATGATACTCTGACTCAAAAGAAAACAGATGAGCAAATACTGCCTCCAAAGCCCTGAGTGTGGTGGGAGTGGTTGTCTATTGCCTTGCTGTGCTTGTGGAGATATTCAGGTGCACGCGGTCTTTGTTTGCACTTCTCTTCAGGCAGTGAGTAGTATGCATAGCTTCTGGCAGGCTGTGGATATGCTGCCACACTGCAGACTCTCTCTGGATGCCTAGAATGTTTCTAAAGGCTCACTCTTGGCTCTGGCAGCTGAGAATGCAGCACTAAATAAAAAGCCCCAGACCATGGCCGACTGGGCTTGCCTGTGTTCATTCATGCCCATGACTCACTGAGTTCTGAAAGACACCAACTCTCAGAGGACAGACAGCATAGTAGGCAGTGAAATTCTAGTCTTCATGCAGTTTAACTAATTGTAAATTGGAGCTTCCTGTCTACACTGAGATATAGAAAAAAGGTATTAACAAGTAGAGACACAAATCCACACGAATGACGCATAGACCGAAGCTTGCCCAAGAATCTGAGGAAAATGTGTTGAAATATTGGTTTTAAGTGCTACATTTTCCATTTCTCCTATGGCAAATGAATTCTTCATGCAATCCAGAAATGTTTTATTGAATATTAACCACGTGCTGTGCAGTAGGTGCCATCATGTGTCAATCTTCGCACTCTCCTAGGTTTTTTTTTTTTACCAACCTGTATTAGGTTTATTATCCTGTGACTATCACAAAATACCCGGGGAAATCAGCTTACAAAGAGAAAAAGTTTTTGCGGGTTCATAACTTGAGAGGTTCCATCTGGGGTCAGTTGTTCCTGTTGCTTTGGGCCTGTGGTGAGGCAAAGCATCATGTGGTGGGGCAAGCCTGGCTGGATGTAAAAGAGAAAGAAAATGATGGGCCAGGGTGCCCGTAGCTGCTCAAGCTGCCCCAGTGACCTAATGACCTTTTTCTGGACCTCACCTCCTGAAGGCTGAACTACCTCCAAACAGAGCCATGGGCTGGGGCCCAGGTCTTTGGGACAATACTTATCCAACTGTAGCATGTTCCCATATGAATGAGGGAACAGGGCTTCCATGACTTGAGAGGCTTGTTTGGGTTCCCTGGTGATGGACAGTGGGATTCCAAGCCAGACCTCCTTCCCTCTGGTGTGTGTAGCAACTAAGTCCTCCTTGGGGGACTCCACCATGGCTTTGATGTTGTGTTTTCTTTCCCTGCAAGGTCTGGCTTCTCCACTCCTATGACAGCAAGCCTTTGGGGCTGAGACTATAGCTCAGTTGGTAGAAAGCTTGCCTAGCCTGCAATAAGGTCCTAGGTTTGATCCCAGCACTGCCCAAGGTTCCAGGAATCAAGATTCTCCCCAGGGTTCTGTCTATCTCAGTGTAACCAGCCTTGTCACCCCAAGCCCAAGTGTGCCTGTGTGCGATGCTGCCTCCACAGAGACACAGCTGTGAGATAGCTTTGGGAGCACTGTTTAGAAGTCAACAGCAGAAAGCTGCAATTAACCTAGCCTTAGCTTGTCAGGGCCTCCATCCCATTGCCGTGCAGCTTCTAGGTTGCTCAGCTCTCCTAAAAATAACACAGCCCAACATCTGGCACCGTCACGAGAAGGAGGTAAACCTATGGGCCACTGACGTTTACGCGAAAAGCCAGTAGTTATTGCTCTGCAGAAGGAGCAGTTCCCTGATTTCCTCTTCTGGTGTGGGGACAAGAAAGCATGGGGCTTTCTTTTTTATTTCTAATTTTTTTCTTGTATTCTTCAAATTTTCTAAAACTATATGTTGCTTTTATAATGGAAGAATAGTTTCTCTTAGAAAATCAGCTATTTAGGAAGAGCCGGGGGTCAGGGGAAGAAGAGGAGAGAGGACAGAGGGTGAATGAGCAGAGCACACTATGTACAAGCATGAAAATGTCCAGAGTCCACCTGCTGTTCGTACAGTTAATACATGCTAATAAGAGAAGAAAAATTAATCTAGTAAAACAAAAATTAAATCTGGGTAATAATTTTATATACTCTCCTCCTCGTTCCTAATCTGGCCCTGATTCTGACTCTAAGGAACATGAAGTCTTAGACTATATGGTTTTCTCTTTCTTGTCTTGTTTTACTACATGGCTCTCATTACATGGCCTAAGCTCCCCTTGAACTCATGGTCTTCCTGTCACAGTCTCCTCAGTGTTGGCTTGTGCCGTCATGCCAGGAAGCCCGTGGGATTGCTTACACCCAGACGGATGCCTGTGAGAATCTTGCCTGTCCATCCACACAGCTCTGACTTTGGGCAAGCCACTGACTGTCCCTTTGCTTCTGTCTTCCAGTCAGCACAGCTGTCTCTCAGAGCGTTTGTGAGGACAACGTGAAGGGACAGATAGGCAGAGAGCTCTAGGCAGTGTCCAGCACCACCTCGTGATGTATATTCACTGCTAAACTCCAAGTTACTGATGGCATAGGGAGGGTCCTCAGGACCTGCTGAAGCCTGTAACTTTTTTTGTTGTTTTGTTTTAAGACAAGGACTCCTTTGTAGCTCAGGCTTGGAGTGGAGCTTGTGGTCCTCATGCCTCAACCTCCCAAGAACTGAGACTGCAGCCATAAGCACTGTGTGACTCTTGACCTTGGGTCTTACAAGATTTTCAGATTTATTACACTCAATCTTCTCTTCCCCAGTTTTCCAATTTTATTTTATTATATATTATACATACTTATTTAAATCTGTCAACTTTTCATCTAACTCTTCCCATTTTTTCTTTTTAATTTTTTTTGACAATTTCTTCTTGCATAAGGGACTTGGTGTTCATGTTCCCCCACCTCATTCCTTCCCCATCTTCCTTCTCCCACACCCGTTGACCCCTTCTCTATTCTAGATGGTCCTGCTTCTACTTTGATGTCTCACCTTTTTTTTTGTTTGTTTGTTTTGTTTTTGTTTTGGGGACAGGGTTTCTCTGTGTAGTCCTGGCTGTCCTGGAACCCACTCTGTAGACCGGGCTGGATTCAAACTCACAGAGATCTGCCTTTCTCTGGCTCCCAAGTACTGGGATTAAAAGTGTGCACTTCACTTTTGTGTGTTTGTAGCCTTATGCAAGTGGTTATGGTGACTTCAAATGTCTTGCCATGTCCAGAAGACCGCATCCTGTAGTGCTCCTCCCTACCCCCTGGACCGCATTCTGTAGTGTTCCTCCCCATCCTCTGGACCGCACTCTGTAGTGCTCCTCCCCATCCTCTGGACCTCACTTTGTAGTGCTCCTCCCCATCCTATGGACCACATTCTGTAGTGCTCCTTCCCATACTTGGGCTCTCACAGTCTTTCCACCCCCTCTTCCAAGATGTGTTTCCTGGCCTGGGAATGGGTGATATAGATGTCCCATTTAGGGCTGGGAACTCCACATATTTTTATTCTCCACAGTTTGATAAGTTACTAGACTTTGCTTTGGCCATTGCCCACTCCTGAAAGAGGCTTCTCTGACTTCAAGTTGCAGCGGAATCTTAGGTACAAATATCAATATGCAGGAAGCCCTTGAGCTATGCTTACATTAACAAAGCACCAGTAGTAGATTTCCCAGTAGGACCTGTGTCCTCCCTAGCTATAGGCTTTTGCCCAGTCTACAATACCAGGTATGTGTTCCCTCCTGGGGAGCAGACTTCAGTTCCAATCAGGAAGTGGTTGGTTGCCCTGGTTCTATGATGTCACTATTGTGCCTGTGGGCATATCTTGGTTGGCAGGTTGGTATTATTGAACATGAGTTCCTAAGATGAGTTAGGTCACTGATAACCTTTTCTCCCCAGCAATGTTCATGGCACTGGGCAGCCTAGTCAGCAGGTACAACACTGCCAGCTCAGTCCCAGCTTGATTTCATGGTGTCCTATAGCCAAAGTGAGTGCTGTCTTCACCAATAGCATCTTACCATTTAGTTTCGGTGGGCAATCAAGAGCACTGGCAAAAGCCCATGTTGTTTTGGGAGATCTCTGGCTAACAACTCCCAGGAAAGTATCCAACCTCCAGCACTGGGATTTGGATTTTAAAACCTATGACTTTTATTTTTTTTGTGGGTGAGGCGATTTACAAGAGGGTGTGCCAGCCATCACAGTCCGTGCACTGAGCTCCTGCTTATGTCTACACCACATAACTACCACCTGGATTCAGATGAAAACATGTCAGGCACCCCAGCAGGCTCCTTCAGGCCCCTCTCCTCCCTACAGAACCTCTCCTCTGATTTCAATATTCACAGAAAAATTTGCTTAGCCTCAAATTTTCTGTTACTCAAAAACACAGCAGCAAACACTTTTTGTGTGATTTCTTCTGCTGAACCTTCTGCCTGGGAGGTTCAGCTTTATCATTCAGAGAGCATTAAATGACTCTCTATTGCTGTGACATTTCTTCTGAGTATCTCACAGTTTGTATATCTATCAACTCATTGATGGGCACTTGGGTTGTATTCTGTTGGGGCCCTTGTAAGAAATTATGGTACTTTGCCTGTTGTTGGCTATCTTCTGGCTGTAGATTTTTATTGGCACCTATGAAATTGCTGAGTAAGGGGGTGTTAACTTGACAGAATAGTCTTTACATGCTGGGCACTTGTGTCTGGAAGGGAATCAGAGATGACCTGTGACAAAACATGAATTTGGTTAGAACATTCCAGAACATTCCTGCTTCTGCCACCCTCACTTACTGTGTATATGTTGAGACTCCTGTGGATTCTTTTGACTGGTAAATTCTCTCTCTCTCCCCTGTGTAACCTAGGGTGACCTCGAACTTGTGATCCACCTTTCTCAGCCTTCCAAGTACTAGGATTCTAGACATGTACTTTTAATACCAGCTTATGCAATGCATTTCCTTAGGGTTCCTTTAGAGAGAATATTCACCCTAGGGGCCAGGGAGATGGCTCAGTCAGGGAAGTACTTGATGTAGAAACATGCGTTTGGATCTCTGACACTCACATAAACTCGAGGCAGGGCACTATAAGCCCAGCACTGGAGAGGTAGAGACAAGAGGATCCCAGGGGGGCTTGCTCGCCGGCCAGTCCAGCTGAATCAGTGAGTCTTGGACAAGTGAGCTATCCTGTCTCAAAAACTGAGTTAGTGAGCAATTGAGGGAGACTCAGAATATTGATCCCTGGCCTCCACATACGTGAGCCCACACCCGAACAATCACATATGTACATATACACATACCCACATGAATGTGTACATACACCACACATGAGAAAATAAACAAAAGGAAAATAATGCTCACACAACTGAATAGCAGCCTACACACTCATGTTGTGGGACATAGAGGAGAATGAAAATTCACGTGTCCTCCTTTCCTTTCATCTTTGTTACCTTCTCTTTCTCTTTTTTTAAACAGAGCGAGAGCCGGAGTGATGACTGAGCAGAGGCCCCGGGCTCTAATTTTGTGGGTAATGCCTGTGATTTTGCACAAGGCAGGCACACGGAAGGAGTAGACTACAGAGACTTCACAGGAATGAGTGCAAAGTAGGACCCACTTGTTCTAAAATGAGATCAGGACCTTTTATATTTAGAGAAGTGGTGTGTGTGGGGGAATCTAGCTTCTACCTCCCTTCTACCTTCCTTTTAGAGAAATTATCATGGATGGCTTCTGACACTAGCAGGATGACATCTTTGTATCACCCTTGTCCCCTCCGAGATATTAACTTGGCATCCAGCAATTTCAAATTGACCTTACCATCAAGGCTGACAGGAAATGTGCCCACCATGTTTTCTTTGTGACTTCCTTCTTGTTTCTCAAACCTAGAGAATCCTTACAGTTCGAATGGTTCACCAGATTCCTCAATGACCAGGTGCCCAACGGTCGTTGTCTTTTCTGCTGTGGTAAAACGGCCTGACCAGAGCACCTTAAGGGAGAAAGGGCTTGTTCTGGCTCACAGTTCAAGTGCACAGTGAACCAAGGCACGGAAGTCAGGGTGGCAGGAGCAGGTGACTTTGCACCCTAGGTGGGAGGCAGAGAGCAACGGATGCATGCTGCGGTGCAGCTTACTTTCTCCTTCTTATATGTAGTCCAGGATCTCCTGCCCAGGAATGCTCTTATCCACAGTGGGAAGGTCTCATGCTTCAGTTAACATAAGATACTCTCCCACAAGTTCGCCCAGAGGGCTCCTATCCCAGGTCATTTGGGGTTTCAAGTAGACAACTGAGATTGACCATTGCAGGAATCATTTCCCAGTTGCTGGGTGTTTGGACTGCTCTTGGGCTCTCTGCTATTATGAACGGACGCAGCTACCTATGCCTTTGCTCCAGCATATGGAAGCTGCACCTTTTATTAGAGGAATCTTTGTTGCCCTAGTGGGAAACGTGTGAGACTTTGATCCTGTTGGCATTAAGGATACAAATACAGAGGCCAGACCACCCACAGTATGACCTCATACAAATCACCTCAGCTGTCTGTGTCCTCAGTTTCTCTGTCTGTAAAATCAGAGAAGAAAACAGCCCTTAACCTCACAAGACATGTCAAGTCTTCAATAAGAACCATAGAAATGTTTATTTTTGTTTTTGTTTTTTCGAGACAGGGTTTCTTTGTGTAACTACTCTGACTGTCCTGGAACTTACTTTGTCGACCAGGCTGGCCTCGAACTCACAGAGATCCGTCTGTCTCTGCCTCCTGAGTGCTGGGATTAAAGGTGTGCACCACCACCGGCCATATAGAAATGTTTATTTTTATTATTTACCTGGAAAATGGGCTTTGAAGAAGTAAAATAAAAATGAACATTGGGCCAGCTGCAGCACTCGGGGAGCAGGCACCTCATTCATCTGGGCAGCACAGTGGAGCTGACACTGCTGATGGGGTGTGGATGAGCTGGATCTGGCCCTGTTCCACATCTGCCATATGACAGCGTGGCCAGGCGGGATGGGGAATGCCCTTCTCCCTCTATACCTGAGGTGGGTGGGGGGAGAACTGGCCCAAGGTCATAAGAGTGGGAGAGCTGTCCCTGCCCCTCAGCAGCTGCAACTCTTGGGAGAGTGATCCCTGCACCTCACCTGGGTCACATCAGCTGGCCCTGCTGGTGTAGGTGTGGGAGAGCTGACCCTGAGGGTGTGAAAGAAGGAGAACTGGCCCCGCCCCTTGCTAATCGCTTAAAGGGGTGAAGTAACCAAGGCAGTGCTGGAGAGAACCAGGGAGAGCTGGCTGGGTACCAACCCTGCAACTACCCAGGCCCAGTACCAGGGTTATGAGTTGGCCCACCCCAACATCCACCCCATTTATGATCTGCTGGAGCACATGAAGGAGCCCATCCTGCAGACCCAAAGCTGCAGGATCTCCATGATTCAAGGCAATAGCAGGATGACCAAGAGGTGTTCCAGCAAGGGCCAAGCATGGATAATGTTAGCAGAAGCCAGAGGCCTCAAACCGCACCAATGATTTTGTAATGAACACTTGCAAGTAAAGATATATGGACAAAGGGTTTACTGTGTGACTCTCACTGTCCACACTACAGCTTCCATAATGAGATTGATTTTTTCCATTTTTTTCTCTTAAATTTTATTTTGTTTTATTTCGGCAGGGGAGGCTGAAGGGCAGAGGATGGGCACAAAAGGCCAGGAAAATTAATGGGACTGAGATGCATGATGTGAAAAAACAAAGAAAAAATAAAAAGAAAGCTAAAAAAATGAACACTGGGGATAGGGAAGTGGCTCGGTTGGTAGAGCACTTGCCAGCACCAAACAGCTGGGTGATCCTAGCTCTCAGTAGGTTGAGGCAGAGGATCAGGAGTTCAAGGCCATCCTCAGCTACTAACCAACTTCCAGGTCAGCCTGGACTTTAAGAAACCTTGTTTTTTTTGCTTTGTTTTTAATTATTTAAAAAATTTCAAATAAACATTGTTAACTTTCTGATAAAAATTGCCGAGTGGAGAGAGTGGCCCTGTCCCTTCTGTGACCTCAGGCCCTAGCACTTCTGGGGTTCTGTTGTGCATGGGGGACTCTAGTTTCCTGAATATTGTTCTACCCAGCCCTACAGATCACAAGCTCCTGAAGGGCTTTGCCCTAAGGTTGAATGGCTAACCCAATTAGACCCATTTCAAAGGCCCTGTTTTTACACCTGACCCCACTGTTGACTCAATAGTCTGTGAGTGACAAAGCTCCTTTGGCAAACTTGCCAGATCCGAGGGGCGCACAAAGGATTGCAGTGGGTGGGGAGCCGATTCCCAGGTTCAGCCTCTGGAGATCCATTGGAAAGGCCAGGTGGATCCCTGGAATCTGTATTTTGCCCCTGGTGATCTTTTAGTGAACACTGTGAATGGGCATGGCCTGTGGTTCCCACATCCCCCCACTCCTTTGTACCCGAGGCTTCCTCCATACCCCATTCTCTCAGCTGCAGCTCTGGAACTAGAAAAGATGGGAACCTCATTGGTATGCAGGGCTCTCTTGTCACTTTGCCACTAACAGGAGCCTAAGAAGGGCTGGCACATCTCTTTGGGATTTTCCATTCCTCCTGGCCCTTCCGGAGTTGGCTGGACACCAGCTTGCCAAGGGGGACAAGGACAACACAGGGGCACTGAGACCTCTGCCTATTGACATCTCGAAAGTGGAAAGTGGGTCCTTCCAGAAGCTCTGCTAAATTCTTCCTTCCCTCATTGCTATTTCCTCCTCTCCCAGCCTCCTTTTACAGCACACACCTTTACAGGACTGTATTCAGTGAAGACCTGAAGGACTAAGGGCCCTTTGGATAGACTGATTGGCTGGTTGAGGCAGAGTCTCTCTTCGTTGGGCCTGAAGCAACCCTTCCCACCTTACCTTCCCCAGTAGCTGACATGTAGGCATGCACCACTGCATCCAAGAATTAATTTCTAGCAAAGTGGTCCTTGTTCACAAGACACATAAGGTAAAACAGAGGCTTCAGTGGACACCTCAGCCCGGCGCCACTCCTGTATCCTAGCAGCACTCAGGGCTTCTCAGGTGGGGGACTGGGCATCCCCAGTAGGCTTACATGGTGGTAAGATTTTTAAGTATTATCTCCTCATGGATATATGACAGGTGAGAATTAGCACAAGAAACCAATAACACTTTTCCAGTCCTTTACTATGGCTTTGTGATTTCAAGTACAATATGTACTGTCATTGTTTCTTTTTTACCTCTGGAGATGGGAGGTGATATAATACATGAACTACAGAGTGACATCCTGTAGCCGCCACCCAGAGTTCGGTATTGTCAACACCCTTCTTTTCTCTCTCTCTCTCTCTCTCTCTCTCTCTCTCTCTCTCTCTCTCT
>LOJH01018414.1:21927-36145 GCA_001685095.1 Ellobius talpinus
GAGAGAGAGAGAGAGAGAGAGAGAGAGAGAGAGAGAGAGAGAGAGAAGAAAGTCCCTGAGGAAATGCAGCAAGACAGCTTGGGAGCTATGCAACCTATTTGGCACAAGAATCAGAAAGAAGTACCTTAGAGCCATGTACTATGAGAAGTAACATATAGAGGGTTAGTATTCATAGCATAACAGGTTCTATTATTTCCTTTACAACAGATAAAGGTTAAGTACCATGGCCAAGATCACGCAGCTGGCAGAGGCCACACTGGAAGCCTGGTAGACACAGGCTACTCCTCACCATGACACCAGTTCCAGACACTCTGTTAACTATCACAGTTGGGTATGTCGAAGCAAGCTGTGTTAAGTAACCTTAGGGACAGCTCATCCTAAACTGGACCAAAGAAACCGAGTCCAAGACAGACTCAGGAAACCTTCCTTGCTTCAGCATCTCCAAGGCTTGATTGAGCAGTTGCTTATGCTGAATGAGGGCATGTCTCTGCCTGGGGAGCGGTGTGGGAAGTGGGAACAGTTAAACACAAATGTTTGCTAGTATCAGTTCCTACTCTGTGAGAGAGAGGAGAAGGAGCTTCCCTTGCAGTGCAGAGCCTAGTCCAGGTGGGGGACTCCCTCTCCACTTCAACGTACCCTCTTTAGAGAAACCAAAGTTCCACGGTCTCTTGCTACCCACGGTCTCTTGCTACCCATGGTCCCAAGGTCCCTCTGTGCAAGCTATTAGTGGTTTTATGAGCACACCTTTGGCATTCTAGGTCCTTCGGAATGGGTTCCAGGGTCCAGCTTGTGACAGACCTGACCAGTCATGGCATTCCATCTTTGAGAACACACTGGTTCAGGGAAGGAAATTCAGAGCCAATCAGAAATAATGCTGGGATTTTCTCAAGCCTTCTGGAAAGATCTATTTTCCCCCTAGGATTCTGGGCAAGCCCAGAGCTACTGGGGACTGTGCTGCCTTCACCATGAGATGAGGAGGAGTCAAGTTTAGTCATTACTTGAGTTTTTTGAATCTAGCCCTTCCTGAAACCTGCTACCTCAGGCATTTGGGATCTTCATTTATTTGTTTGATTAATTTAGCATTCAAATTTTATTTTAGTTTTTTTAAATTGCTAGTATCCAATCTCAGAGGGCTTTGACTAATATCAGAGCTGAAGGACAGGCACTGTTATTCTTACGTGGGTACCTGGAGGCATAAACTCATTGGTCAGATGCCAACTTTTTCTGGTGTAGGCCCTGCAAGTGAGGCCATGTAGGCCATGCCTTTCCCCATGCTTCACTCAAGATCTCCAACAGCAAACAAAATGTCTAAGTAGCCTTTGGCTTTAATAAGCTCTTAGAGCCTAGGGTCCCTAACAAAAGAGGGAACACATGTTCCTTTGAAAAGTGCATGCTTTGTCTGCCTTGTTAGCACTTCCTAAGACGTGATCTGAGGTGTGACATCCTTGGGTGTATTTGAATCTCTTAGCACTTACCTCATGCCTTATTGGTACTAATGAGCAAAGTCTAGCTAAGTGTATCTGTGTGTGGGGGTCTCACTGATGGAAGGAAATATCGGGGCAACACTACTGCAGCTTCCTAGAGCTACAGGGCAGCCTGAAGAACATGCCTTCCATCACATGACAACTTGGGGGACCAACAGTCAAGAGAAGAGAGCCCAAGAGGCTGGCCACAAGATCCCATTGCAGGAGGACATGACCATTTCGGCTCCTGGGTACTAGCCACTCCAAGGATAAGGCCCCCGCATGGCGCCGGGTTCCTAAAATACAAACTGGCTGAAGTCAGCATGAAAGGTGCCAACAGCTGCTCCTTCTGTGGCAAAGGAGCGTGCCCAGATGGTCCTTGGCCAGCAGAGTAAGAGTTTCTAGCATAAAGGCCAGCCCAGGCAGGATATTCTCTGGGCGAGCTTTGTCTGAGCACGGTCCTGCCTGGTCTCAAGTGATTTTGGTGGATCTATATTTTTGATAGTCTAAAAGATGCCTAAAAAAAAAGAGGTGGACTTAATAAGGGTTGCTAGGGATGGAGCTCATTGACCCCATGTGCACTAGGCTCTAGGTTCCAGCATCAGCACTACAAGCAAGCCAACAAGAACAACTTGTCTTAAAAAAAAAAGTCTGACAACACCCAAGGTTGCTGAAGATTTAGGGAGGGACTTGCAATGCAATCAGTCAGAGAGTGGGCCCTCAGCCTGCCCTTCTGGGGTGCTCGCTGGCACGGTGTACCGAGATTTAAAAGGCAGATTATTTAACTCGTATCTAGGACATCTTTTGCAAGGAGCTAGTGGACCAAAAAGCAGAGAGATGAATGGATAGCAGTGCTTACTGTAATGCTGTTTATCACGGGAAGCCTGAGAGGCAAGCAGGGCAGCCAGAGGACCAGGAAATAAATGCTGGTGCCTGATGGAAAATTCCCCAGAATTCCCAGGGTATGGGAATCTTCATCTACTGACCCCCCAAAAACCTGTACCTGGGGTTTCCACCTAGTGACGCCCTAGGATCATTTGGAAAGTGAACCAAATGATACAGACCCCGGAGTCAGACTAGATTAGGGGGCCCGGGAGTGGGGGACAGAGACTTGACTGGGGGTCCGGGGGTGGGGACAGAGTGGGTGTTTTCTTGTTGTTGTTGTTTTTTCCCCCCAGTAGTCTAAATGATTCTGAAGGGGAGACAGGTGAAGGACCACCCTGCCTTCCTGCCGTTCTGCTTCTTTTTGTTCTGGAGAGGAGGAAGCACTCTGAGGCTTCACACCTCGGTGTCCAGACAGCTCTCATGGGCTAGTGTAGGAATGAGAGTAGCCAACAAAACACTCAGAGTGGCACCTGGTGTATGGTTTCTGTTGCTGTCACTATTTGCAGTTTGTTTGTTTTGCTGGGAGTTGTACGTCTTGCTGTGTCTCCCGATTGGCTTTGAACTCACACTTCTCCCGCCTCCCCTCTCTCAGTGAGTCCTGGGATAGCAGGCGTATGCCATCACATCTGGCCATCATTACTTTTAAAACACCACTGCTCTGGTGTTTCTGACCTTCTAGTTCTACTGCAAGGAAATCTAACATTCCATTCAACCGCTGGTTCTTAGCCCCTGAAGGGCCACCCTCCAGGAGAAGCTGTCAAAAACAGGTGGTGCTGCCAGCACCCCAGGACTAGCCAAGTCCCTCTGTCACCATAGCCCCTTGTAGAGAGGCCTCTAGGTTTCCAAAGGTGACCTCTAGCATGACTGTACCTTTTCCTGTCCCCCAGATGGACTGATACTGAATCCCTACCAACATCTCCACAGTCACAGGCATCTGGCCTGGAACTTTATGTAAGAAGAGAGCAACTTGGATTACAGCCACGTTGGGACTTTCCCATCTGTCCAGAGCAGGGCTGCTGGCGCCCCTCCTACATAGGAGTCTGGCCAGGGGTCAGGGGTGCAGAGGAAGCCAACACATTTAGGTCTGACAAGGATATGAGTGTCTCTGTAGGAAGTGAGGGCTCGGACATGCTTCCCCACCTACAGGGGGAGGAGCGGGCTGCACCCCGGGCTCTCACGTTTAACCCTGCAAGGCTGTGTAAAGAAAGGGACCGGCTCCTGAGCATGGCTCACACTTTGACCTGGCAACTGGGCAGATGCCGCTAAAGAGAAATGTTGCTAAATTTCAGTCTGCCATGGGCTGCGTTCTAGCTGTAAGTCTTCAGGAAACGCCATTCTTTTGAGCCTCGGCTTGCACCTATCTGTCATGGAGGAGATATGAGGGGCTAACTGCACAGGGTAACAGTGCAGCCTGAGGGCAGAGCAGTGCTTGCCACGTGACCATGTCAGGTGATCAGTGCCTCACCAGGACCGGGATTCAATATTACTGATTACTGATGCCCCTGGGGCATCTTTGGCAAACTGAGAAAGATCATTTATTTAAGCTCCAGGGTGGGACCCAGCCGGCCTCCTTTAAGCAGGGTCCTGGGAGTTCCTATCCAACACCAACAGCACGGCCTTTGGGGTTCTGGTGACCACAACCTCCTCCATCCTACTGTGACCTCACCCCTGAGAAGAAACAGGTAGTCTTGGCCACCCAGATGTCACCCCAGTTGCCACCAAATTTGCATCCTCTGTCTGACCCAGAGGAGCTTGTGAACGTTTAGCCAAATAATAGGGATGTTGGTGATGGAAGAGGGAAGTTAAGAGCGGATGGGGCCAAGTCTTCTGTCCTGGTGAGCCAGCTCTGGGATCATTCTACGCATGTCCTCAGAGGGTCTCTGCAGGACTGAGCCTGGCTATCTGTAACAGAGACAAGCTTATAAATACAATTGTTTGGGCGACCTGCTTCTGTGCTCTCCTTTAAGAGGCCACGACTCAATATAAATCCGTATCCCAAGTGTCTCAGACTCCATTTCCAAGAGACCCAGCCAAGACCCACAAGCTCCACGCTCAGTACCACCAGGGTCTGGTCCCCATTGTGATATTCTGTAGCGACCCTACACACTATGCCCTCTCATCATTTTCATTTTACAAATTAGAGACACTGAGGCTCAGAGAGGCCATGTAATCTACTGAAAGGTGCAGACAGGAAGTGGGAGAGGCAGGGTTTGAACATGGACGTTTGACTCTGGGATCCAGTTTGAACATTGCCGATGACTGAGGTGGAGGAGGCCAGGAGCGTCATGGTGGCCTGGGTCCATCTAGCACATTGCGTAGGTGGCAACCCAAATGCCGACAGGGAGCCAGGGATCTGATGTCAGGGGATCAGCAGAGGGTGGCAGAAGGCATGGCAAGCAGGAAGTGTATTCCCACATAAGGGCAGCCGAAAGTGTGAGGTGGGGCAAGAGGCCTCACCAAGAGTCACTTCCAGGGCCCAGTGACTCAAGTGAGATTCAAGAAAACCTGCAGCCACGTAGGAAGGCTGGCTCGGCATTGTTAGAGCCAGGAGATACGCTGTTTTATATTGGTGTCATTTTCGGTGTGGATGCTGCTGGGGATAGACCCAGGGCCCGTGTATGTGGGGTAAATGCTCTATCTATTGAGCTTCCCATGACTTTGAAAGGCCAGAAACCTGGAGGATTGTTGCTGTGGTGGTGGTAAAATGTGTGTGTTGTGTGTGTATAGGCATGAGGTCAACCTCAGATACCATTTTTCAGAAACTATCTCTTTGTTTTCGGAGATACTAGGGTGTTAGGGTGTCTAGGGCTCAGAGATCGTCTGCTTGCCTCAAGGTCTACCTGCTTCTACCTCTTAGCGCTGGAACTATCAGAAGATGTGCCACTACACCTGGCTCTTCCCTGGGTTCTAGAGAGTGAACTCATTCCTCTTTCTCGCCCTGACAACACTTTACCAACTGAGCCATCTCCCCACCCCGTCTCTTGGATTTTTATAACCAATCAGTGAGCAATTGGCAGGAGGAAAACATACGTAAAAATAGCTCTGAGTCAGTGTTAGCATGGGGGCTGGCCATTCATGATCATCGAGTCTGCTGCTGGGTCTGGGAGCATCTGCCCTGGTTATGGCCTTATGGGGACTGTCCCAGGCCCAGTAGTGACCACTTTACCTGCACTATGTTCATCCATTGAGAAGGCCTTGTTTTCCATGTAGGCCCGAGGCAGGTGCATGTCCTCCTCAAACGCCGTCTCCCGCATCCTGGGCTGTGAAGTGTCGAAGTAGTTGGGTGGGTTTTCCTGCAGGGGTGGGAGGAGGGTGCAGTGGATCTCTGGAATGGCATGGAAGATGACAAAAACCCAGCCACTGGCTGCCAGGGTGATGGCCAAGGTGGGGTCGCTCCAGGCATCTCCTTGCTTAATGATCGAGTTGCCGAACAGGTACATGGTCATCCAGACCACCCAGATGAGCACAGAGAGGAAGGTTGTGATGAGGATGAAGGCTCCGTTCACCTTCCACCGCCTGAACTTGCCACACAGCGTGAAGAGGGACTGTGTCAGGGTGAGGACCAGCAACACCATGTCATAGATGAGCGCCATCACAAAATCCATGGGCTCGTAGGCGCAGGCTGGCTTCGTGTCACGCAGCACGGTCAGCACCAGCCACTCAGTGGCAATGATGACCTGCACCAGCATCAGGCACAGTGCCAGACTCACTAGCTGCCAGCCGGCTGGGCTCGTGCCCTGGCACACCAGCCTCCGCACCCGCCACGCCTGACTTAGCAGACAGGAAAAGCAGAGCGCGAAGAGGACACCCCAGAGGAAGCGTCGGATGGAGCAGATCGTCTCGTCCATCCGGATGATGAAGGCAAATGTCAGTCCAAAGAGGCCCAGGGTCCCCAGCAGGAAGAGGAAGTGGAGACACACAGGCCTCCTCTTCTCCTTGTCCTTGATGAAGGGCAGTCTCACCAAGAGGATGAGCATCAGGAGCAGTGTGATCAGGGCTCCCGCCCCGGCCACTGCCTCCACCACGATGCCCCAGATGGCGTCCAGGTCGCACAGGGACACGTACTGAGGGAGAAGGTCCAACCCACAGCCCCGGGATGTGCTGGCGTTCTCTGAAGCCACCGAGGCAATCACCAGGAGCAGGGGCAGGGGGAACACTTGGTGGGTTCTCATCTTTCTCTCTGACACCAGGAACATTCTAGAAAATGGGGACAAGTAGGGAGAAAGATCAATCCACGGTAAGGCCCCACTTTCCTGGTTTCCTGAGGCCTTGCCTCTTGTCAAACCTGGCAGCCCTCAAGGCTCCTTCAGGCCTTTGAGATAACAGCATCGATTTTCTCAGTGCACTGTGGTCCCTTTCCCAGGCTCTCTGCCTCCAACTTGAACCCTGACCCAGATTAGTAGCCATGAGCCACCATCAGCAGTGGCTGGAGGGCCAATGGAAGGGAGACTCCCTTAATCTCTCTACCCCTCTGTCGTCTGTAAATGAATGTGGCCTCTTCCAAAGTAAGGGAATGAGAGGCATTTTTAAAGGGATAGCCACCAGCCAGGTACTCGACTGGGCAACACCCCTTATTTCTTCCTTATCTTCAAAGGCTAATGAGGAGTATTTACTGACCACTCACTCTAGACCAAAACCTGGGCTCATCCAGTCCTCATAATGCCCTATGAGGGAGCAGGTCCCATTGTGATCTCCATTTTCAGGTGACAAAACAGGGTCTTCAGGCTCTGACACTCATCCCAGGGCACACAACCACATTCCAGGAAGCCACCACTCTCAGCAGAGGGAGAGAACCCCCCAGCTTTACACATGTGGTACATCCTGTGGTCCCAGCCAAGTCCCCTGCACCCACAAATTCAACCAAGCTCGGATGAAGAATATTCGAGAGAAAGAGTCTGTCTGTCCTGAACACGTGTAGATATTTTCCTGTTGTCACCTAAACATGATGCAATAAGGGTTGACATTGTATTAGGTATTGTAAGTGACCTAAAAGTCCGCGGAGCATGGGCATAGGCTGTGCGTGAATACGGTGTCCTTCACAGAAAGGCCTGGAACATCAGCTGGATGCTGGCACCCAGGGCTGTTGGCATCCAAGAGATCCTGGAGCGTTTCCTGCAAATGTGCCTGTCCGTCCGGAAGGAAATTCTCCATGCTCTGTCACCCTCGAACATCTTCCTTCCCCGTAGATCTCCATTCTCTCCAGCTCCCCTGTTATCCCTGTCCTGGCAGAGTTCAACCTGCCACACTCTCTTCTACGTGCTCTAGATGCCCAAGGACAGTGCTGACCCAGTCTCGTCTTCCCGTTAAGACACATCCCTACTATTTTAACTTTCTTTTTCTACTTTTATAGTTAAACCGAGGACCTCTTGCACGCTAAGCAGCGGCTGGGCTACATCTCTGATCCCTTTACATTTTTGTTTGTTTTTAAATTTTCAATTTGAGGTAGAGCTATACTACCTTGGTCCAGCTGGCCTCCAACTCACCACAGCCCAGGCCGGGCTCACACTGGCGACTTTCCTGCCTCAGCCTCTTGAGCAGCAGTGTAGGCCAGTGTCACCAGGCCTGGTCCTGTAGAGATGCTTCCACTCCGCTCCCCGCCCCCAGCTCTCCTCAAGAACCATCACGTCAGCTCAGACTCCGCAGCTCAGACTCCGCAGCTCAGACTCCGCCAAGGTCGGTGGGGCTCCCACAGACAGGGTCTTGTAGGCCAAGCGCTAATCAAGTCTGCCATTTTTTTTGCCTACTTTGTTTCCTTTCTCCTCTCCTCGTTTTGTCCACAGCGGCAGGCAGGGAGGCAGAGACAGTATCTTTTACCCCTCAGTAGACTCTGCTTTCCCAACCTTGTCACATCTGGCATCCATCCCGGACAGGTCTTTTTTTTTTTCCCTGTCCTTGGGATATCCTATGCATCATAGGACTGCGTCTCACCAACCCAGCTTCTATACACGACCAAATCTCCTGGGTGAGGGGCACAAATGCCCCGACAAAGGATTGCTGGTGAAGATGCCAGTATTAGCAAACAGCATCTGGCACAAGGCAGGGACTTGGGAAATCCCCACAGAACAAGAGCTGTGCACCCAGACTGCTCTTTACCCCACGGGCAGCAGCTCCTTGCTTCTAAGTGGGCCTTCAAGAAGCCATGTCTGCACAGCTGTGCCCCAGACTCATTACTAGTCATGTTAAGCTAGTTTGGGGTTGTAATTCCACCTATGTGTAGGTCTGTAACCAGTCACCCTCCCCACAGCACAATGCCAGACATCCCTGGGGCTTCCATTAAGTAAATGCAGTATTGACCACCTCTCTCCTTCTCTCCTTTAGAGAGATCCCTTGTGCATCCTGGGTCCCTCCTTGGCCTTCAGGCCATCAACCCCGTAAATAATGGATATTGTAGAAAATGGCTGGTGGGGTGGGTTGGTCTGCTGCGCTTACAGAGAGAAGCAATGCTACAAAAGAAGCTACTTGGGTAGAGGGGCTCCTCAAACAAGATTCCCCCCACTCAGGTAAATTAGGGGTGGGGATACACCCCAGATATTGGCCATAATAGTCTAGTCATAATAGGTCTAGTCATAATAGTGCCATGAAGGCCCCATCAGCAATTCCCTGTGCAGTCATTTATTTAACTGTGGGCTTTTACATTGACCACTCGAACCCCCAAAAATGAAAATACTTCTCTCTTGATGTTTCTAAACTGTGCTAGAGGGCTCAGTTGGTGAGGGTGCTTCTTGCCAATGCCGCCAAGTCTGAGAACCTTGGACCCCTGGGATCCACATGGTAGAGCCCCTGCAGCCCCCTTGTGTGAATGCTGTACATGTGTACCCCCAAGGAACATGGCTACATGGTGCACTTTGGAGAGACATCATTTGGAACAGAGCTGCTTATCAAGGCTGGGAAACATGCCATGAACCAAAATTTAAGAACAAGATGGGACAGAACAAGCTACCGTTGGTCCACAACAAGGTGGGGGATCTCCAGAGTAACCCCCCCATTAGGAGAGTTCTCAGCAACACACTCAAGGAAGTCTTTCTAGTTTATAGCCAATCCCATCTTCCCCTGAAGGTGAGGAAATGACATTTGGGAAGATGCTTCTGGAAGCTGAATCAATGCCCCTCCCCCGCCATCTCTCACCTACATACCCTTTGACCGATGGTTCTCAACCAGGGGCAGTTTTGGATGTCACAACAATGGGTACCTGTTGAGCAGAGACCAGGCCTACAATGTGAATAGCAGTCTCCACTGAACAGAACAACGCAGGTCAGTTAAGTCCTCGGTACCAAGGCTGAGGAAGGCTGATTTTAGATATCAAAGTCAGAACTGATGAAAGACCCCAGAAACCCCCCACCAGGTCTTGGTCACGCCTATACCTCACCATCTTTGCTTGCAGGACTTGGCTTTTTTTAGGTGTGGCCAGCCACTCTTTCTGGCAAAGCTCCTCCTTCTGAGCCTGGCTGTAGACTGAGGCTTGGTTTCCTCAGCTCTACTTGCTTGCTTCCTGTCTCTCCCGTCTACCCCAACCAGAAAGGGGTAACACCAAGTCGGCACCCACATTTCTGAGACTGTGCAGTGTTCTTGTAGTCCTTGGCCAGGACTGTAGTTTCTGCTTCCTTTTGGCCACAGCAGATGGACCCTCTCATGCTCTCTGCTTTTGCGGCTACAGGTAATGCTCCTTTCTCCTTCAAGGGCAGCTATTGGTCTGGTCACAGCAGCGGCTTCTCTCATTTCTGCAAAGAGCTTCCAATTTCCTTTTGGAGAGTTACCTTAAGTCCTAGCTCCCAGCTGGGGGTCTGGTATGAACTAAATGGGGAATGTCCCCAGGTGGTGGGGTTATTTTAAAGATCAAGGGGTCTTTAGGAGGTGAGGCTTGGTGAGTGGAAGTGGGGACCTTTGATAGCTAACCATCTGGCTTTTAGAACCCACAACAGAGTCTGGTCTAAGGCCAAGGGAGGAACTGAGGCCATACACAGCCACGGCTGTGCCATCCCATTCACGATGAAGCAGGGCCTGGCCTAAGGCCACGAGAAGAACCGATGCTGTCATACACGGCCACTGCTGTGCCAAAGTCTCAAAAACCACGAAGCAGAGGGTTCCTTTCATCTCTTCATTTTGATCAGCTACTTTGTGTGTCAAGAAATGTAGCTGCAATGGTTAACATCAGCTTGACAGACTCTAGACTCACCCAGGAGACAAGCCCCTGGATGTGGCTGTGAGGGATTATCCGGATTAGGTTAGCTGAGCTGCAAAGACCCACACTGTTCAGTAGGCAGGAGGAGGAGGAGAAAGTGACCTGAGCGATAGCATCCATCTATCTCCCTTGGCCTCCTGACTGTGGATCCAATGCGACCAGCTGCCTCAAGATCCTCTAGCCTTGACTACTCTGCCCTGATGGACTGTACCCTCCAGCTGTGACCTGAGGTAAACCCTTTCTCCTCTCAAGTTCCTTTCATCAGGGTCTATTCTCACAGCAACAGGAAAAGTACTTAAAATTGTAGCTCAGGCAACACCAGCTCAGGCTTGGACAATCTGGACACCGTCAGTCCTCTTTGGCTGAACTGATTGTGTCACAAATAGGCCGTGGTCTGACACAGAGCAACGAATCAGCAGGGAGGGTTTGACATTCACTGGAAGGATGTCTTCTCTTTGTGATGGAACTGATAAGTTGGAAGGTTAGAGTCTTGTCACGGGAGAGGACAGATCTCTCTCCCAGGGAGAACCTGTCTGAGGGTAAGACTGACCCAGAGGATCAGCTAGGAGATAGGCTTGAGGCCTAATCCACTGAAAGGCAGCTGGATTCAGCCATGCCTGGTACCAGCAACCAATTAACTACATAGTCTGAATGACACCACTTTGACCTGGGTTTCTGTCACTTGCCAACAAGTTCTCAAAAACCTAGGAGGAATGGCTCCTTCTTGACCCATATCTAGGCATATAGATGAAACCAAGCATTGCCAGGCACCGAAGGAGAGAGCCCAGTTGCCTCAAGCTGGTGACTATTGGCTCTAAGGAAGACGATGGGGTGTGGCCACCCAAGTCCACAGAACCATGTATAGGATGAGGGGAAGGGGTTACCATGAAGCCAAGGCCACTAGCTCATCTAGAATTTCCAGGGGGTCCTATTTCTGTCACACTGACAACCACAGCAACTGCTCACCAGGCTCCCTGAAACATCCAGTAACATCCAAGGATCTGCCAAAGGGAGCTAACTAGGGTGGTACAGGCCTGTAATCCTGGCATTTGGGAGGCTGGGGCTAGAGGATCATAGCCACCTTGAGCTATATAGTGACTTCTAGTCCAGCCTGAGCTACCACTGGGTAACCTTAACTCAAAAAACAAACAGAATCTACAGAATAGGGGTGAGCGCTAAAGCTGTTTCCATTTCACAGGACACAATGCTACACAGGACAGGGACAAGAGCTGCTTGGCCAAGGTCACATGCTGCTAGAAAAGCAGAGCCCGGCGAACAAGAACAAGCGTCTCATTGTTGAGAACTCATAGAAGAGTCACTGGTGACTTTTGCTGGATGATTTATCTTCAAGAGGTCCTCCTTGCCCCCACTACACACTAGGTCAGTACTTTTGACCCTGGACTACATTGTATGGGTCACAAGCATGTCTGTGTGTGTGTGTGTGTGTGTGTGTGTGTGTGTACACGTGTGTGTACTGTTGTCCTCTCCCAAGCAGACAACCCTGGCTTGGGGTTGACTTTGCGTATCATTCTCTATCACTGGCCACATTTTCTGAGATGGGGCCTCTCTCTGAGCCTGGGCCTCACTGAATCATCCCACTAGACTGTCTGCCCAGCAAGCCGCTGGGATCTACCTCTCTCTAACCCCCAGCACTGGGGCTAGGGATGTGCAAGGCCACGGGATCTGAACTCGGGTCCCTACAGTCCAGTTGTCCCCTATTTAATTTACCTCTTGGGTCTGTTCCCCTCCACCCACCATCACCCCACACCTTCATCTGCTCTGTTCTGACCTTCAGTCCCCGAATGAATGAAACTTGCCATACAAGCTCTCTCACGTGGCCCATAAAAATGTGCTAACATTTTCTTCTATACAAGAGGAAATGGAGGGTCTGAGAGGCTTAACTCAGAAGTTTGACTCTTGGAGTGTCCCAGCCCTACAGGCCACACTGAGGCACGTAAGTCTGGATGAGGGAGGACACAGAGCAGGAGGCCCAGGCAGGCACTACCCCCTTCCATCTAAAGTGCCCCTTGTCAGGTAAGCCCCACCCTGTTCAATCAGCCACCTGCTGCCTCCCACCTCTGATCCCCATGTGGAACAATACCAGATTAGAGGTTCTGAGGCAGCCTCAAGGCAGGGCTGCCTGGGCTGGATGAATACATGGCAACAAACCCATGGGTGAGGGCAGCGGCTCCTCAAAAGGAGGAACGGATAAATGGGAATGAATGCAGAGGCCTCGGCTCACATACTAATTACCTCTGCTGCCAGCCAGGCACTCAGAAATGTGACTCACTCCATGTTCTTAAATACACTGCAAAACAACTCCCCCAAGCACCATAAACACCACACGCAGACAGCATATCACACACACCACACATACGCTACATCCCACATAGGTCCGGAGAAACAGTCTCTTTCGCTGCCTTGAGTGCTGGCCCCGCAGAAACTGCTGGGACTCGGTGGGACTCTATGTGAGCAGGGCGGTCAGGACCCTGCCAGAGTCAGACTCCCCAGTTCCAAATCCTACCCTGGGACTGGAGACTAGTCCAGTAGGCACACGCCTGTAGGTCTCACCCCCAGCATTGTCCAAATCAATAAATAAGATAATAAAAGTCCTACCCCAGAGCACTTGCTAGCCTGCTATAACTCTGAGTGGCTGACTTAACTTTTCTTGCCTCAGTTTCTTCATTTGCAAAGTGAGGGTAATAACAGCACCCCCATCACAGGGCTGTGGTGAGGACTGAGATAACTATTGGAAGTGGCTATGGTGGCATTCACATGTAATCCCAGCATTCGAGAAGCTGATGCAGGAGGATCCTAAGTCTGAGCTCAGTCTCAAACAGGAGGTGCGGGCTGTGCAGTGGCTGCCAGGTGGGTAAAGTGTTTGCCCAGCAAGTGTGAAGACCAAAACTTCAGATCCCCTAAAAGCTGGGCTTCCCTAATGGCAGGGCTGTAATCCCAGCAGGTGGAGATTGGTTACCTGGGGCAAGATGGCTGGCTAGACTAGCTGAACTGGCAAGTTGAGTTCATTATGAGACCCTGCCTCAATAAATAAAATGAGAAAGAATCTCCAACACCAAATGTCAAACCTCTGGCCCCCACATGCACATACACCCCATATGTACATACAGCCATAAGCAAACATGAATGCACACTCTTAGGAATATCTACTAGCGTACACATATGAACAGACACACTTACACGCACAAAGGAGAACTACAGGGTGTAGGACACTAGCTAACGTAAATGTTCCACTGTCTGCAGGGGTATATTCGTCTTCCAGGGATTTTTCAAGGAGGGGCTGTTGCCATGGAGATGGAATCACGAGGGGGCTCTCCCATATGTTTATCTACCACTGGTTTCTAGTCTCTCCTATCATATGCCAAAGCCAACAGGTCCTGGAGGTGGTGGGAAGGAGACAAGCTTTTGGATGGGAACAGGAGCCCTGAGCATGAGCCTCACTGTCAAGGCTGAACCAGGCCAGTGACCCTGAAACCAGCCCTGGCTATTAAGTAGTCAGAGCCAAGGCTGCCAGAGACCACACACTGGGTCTTCTCCCTTCCTTTTGGTCCTCCCATAGGGATGGAAAACAAAATGTCCCAAACTGCCCTGAAACCCTTCTGAACAGCCTCCCTTAGCCCTGCAGCTAAGAGCAAGGTTCCACAGAGATCATTCATCCTGCCACACCAGTGCA
>LOJH01018415.1:5078-21048 GCA_001685095.1 Ellobius talpinus
TGTTTGTTTATGTGTGTGCACACATGCATGTGTGTGTTTGTTTATGTGTGCGCACGCATGCATGTGTGTTTGTTTATGTGTGTGCACGCATGCATGTGTGTGTTTGTTTATGTGTATGCACACATGCATGTGTGTGTTTGTTTATGTGTGTGCACGCATGCATGTGTGTGTGTTGATAATTTTGTCCCTGAGGACAAACAACATGTAGAGAGGAGAAGAAAAACAAGTCAAAAGTTCTCAGGGCATGGAGATTTCTCCAGGTCTTGACAGGTGTTATCCTTTTGCCTGGAGTGACCTTCCTCTGGATAGCCCATGGTCACACCATCTGTACCTCCCTCCTTCAGGTCATTGTTCCCAGGCAGCTTGATTTACACCATGGCCCCTTCCAAGGCTCTATGTAGCTCTCTGCTTTAACTTTCCTGATATTCCTTAGTGCCACATTACAAATGACCTACTTTACCACCATTTGTTGTATGCAGCTGTTTATTTTCAACACATATTACATACCATGAGGACAAAATTTTCTTTTCTACCATACTTCATTCATTGTTTTAAATCCAGTACCTATACCTACTGGGTCAAAAAAAATGCAGAGTATATATTCACTATGTGAGTGAAAAGCTTGAGAAACGCAAAACAATGATGTGATTGTTGTGGTTTCGATGTGAGATGTCCCCCACTGGACCATATGTTTGGATATTTGGTCCCCAGCTAGTGATGCCATTGTATAACCCTGAGGAGGTGGAGCCTAGCTGGAGGAAGTGAGTCACAGTGACAGGAACAGGCCAGAGTCATTATGTAGCCCTACTACCTAAGCTGCCATTGCTTCCTTTGTTGGGGAGATACAAGATGTCCCAGCAAATTAGAAATGGTTTCACACTGCCATGGGCCAGCTGTCGTGGACATGCCTGTCTCAACTATCTCCTTCAGATGAATTTAATCTTTGTCAGGTGTGGGCCCAAACACATCCTCCGTCCCTTAACTGTCAGGTATTTGGTAAAAGTTATGATACAAATAAGAAATTTGGGATATTCCAAATAAGCAGAAGTCAAAGAATTCAAGCAGGTCTGACCAGAGTGGAGCATCCAAAGAGGCTGCAATCCTAGATGAAGTAGGAAGAGAACTGACTGCCAGGGAGGACTGAGGAAAGGCAATGCTCCCGATGAACGCAAGACTCAAAACCAGAGGAACACCACACTTCTCATACTGTTTGCTTCAAATAAGAAGATGCATTCTTTCAGATAAGAAGTGTAACCCCAGCTAGATAATAACATCAATTTTTAATTTGAATGGAGGGCAGACAGCATGCTCTAGACTTCTTGTCTATAAGGATTTTTGTGGAGGTGAGGTTTTCACAATGGACGCGGGAAAGAAGGGAGGGCTACAGTCCTCACGCGATTGTCAGGGTTGATTCACACACCAAAGGAAGCTTGAATGGTTCTGACATGCTTCAGGTACTCATCTGACCTCTGGTGGGGGCTAGTTAAGCCAAACCAAGTACAATGTACTGTTCCTCTCCCAAAGATGACACATTTTTGTCGATACAGTTCATAATGATAAACCAAACATTGGTTACAAAATTCTCATGTCTGCAATACACAGTGCAGTGAAGACGAAGACACTGTGGAGGCTTTCCACCATGGTCATGTTTGTTAGAACCAAAATTAAATAGTCACCGTCATCAGGTATTAAACATGCAGAGTCTTCTCTGTACTTCCAAAAGCATTATTTCATTATTTATAATATTGATAAAATGGAAATTTAGGTTTTTGTGTATATGTGTGTATGTATGTTCACATATGTGTAGACACACTTGTGCTGGTGAGTCAGTGGGGTGTGTGTGTGTGTGTGTGTGTGTGTGTAGGCAGGCCAGAGGTTGATGTCAGGATTTTCTCAGTTGCTGTCCACTGTATCTATTGAGTCAGAGTCCATCTCTTTGTGAACTTTCCTTTCCAATGGATCTACAGGAAAGGGACATCACAGAAAGGGTAAGAAAAGTCACAGGGGGAAAGAAAGGGGTTGCAAAGAAGAAAGACATGAAAGCGAGGACACATCTAATTAGCAGCCTTTATCTAGGACTCTTGTCTAAAGCTTGCTAAAAAGTGAGGATTAAACCCTGTGGGAACCTCAGGGCTTCTATAAAGGGATTTAAGGCATTTCAGATAATTCATTTGTAAGCTTCCTGCTGAGGCTTTAAAGCAGCTTTGAGTAAGGACAAACAGCTTGCCCTCCTGCTCACTGGGTAGCCATACAGCTGTGTTTAAGCATTGCTCAGCTATCTGACTTCCCAAGTATTTCTGAGCATGGAGGATTAGGAGTGTGCTATGAACAGAATGTCAAGGGGCAGTGGTACACAGGGTGAGACAAAGCCCTGAGCATCTTCTTTCCCTTAAGTTGCTAAAACCATCCCATCAGTTCTGTTTTCAAAGAGAGCGGGCACCAGGCACCAGAGTTGGTCAATTGCTGTGAATAGCATGGGAGATACAGCCGGGACTGTCCCATCACGCCCAATCATCCCTCAGTTTCCCACAGACTGTCCAGTGTTCCTACTAGCAGCTGAAAAATTGGGTCAAAGGTACGAGTAATAAAATTTAGGTAGTTATAAACCTTAAAGAGATGAACAGAGATCAGATAAAGGAGAGCTAATAACTTAGGCAATAGTTGAAATAGCTATATTCAAAAAGAAAAAAGGAAGTAAGTACCTGCTTCATATTTAGATCACCAGTATAATAATTCAAATCACTTTCAGTTCAGCTCCAGAGTATTCTCAGACATCTTACATTCTCCATCTCTTCTAGTTGTATAGTGGGTACAGTCATGTGCATGTGTTTTGTTGTATTTATTAATGTTTGGGTTTTATTTCTCTTGTTTTGTCTTTGGTCAGCTATACGTTCTTGACATTATGTCAAACAATTTTACTTACTTTATATTTACTAGTCCGTTATAAATAAAGGGTCAGGTGGTTTTCTTAATGTTGTTTTAAATAGCATTTACCCAAACTTATCCCTCTTGTTCTGTTTTTCTTTTTCTATAAATAAATACTTTCAGATCATTCAAATAATTTGTCATTTAGCCCACACTGTTGTTTCCTGTGTGTGTATGCACAGACGCATACTACACACACAGACACTTGATTTTTGCATTTTGAATTACCTACCATGGAAGACATTTAAGAATCAAGAATCAAGGAGCTAGCTTCAGATGATTATAGCATTTGTTTTATGTTTATATAGTTAATATATAATTACATACTTTCCCATCTTCCTTTTTTCCCTCCTTCATTTTCTGTCATCCCATCTCAATTCCCTTCCCAAATCATGGCCTCCTCATCTTTAACAATTATTGTTGCATATACATATCAATATATAAATACAACCAGCTGAGTCCATTCAGGGTTACCTGCATGTATGTTCCTAGGGCTGATTATTTGGTATTAGATAACCCACCGGGGGGTTATTTATGGGAGACAATAATTCTCTGTCTTTCAGTTGTAATGGCACTTTCTCTGTCCTGCCAACCAGTTCTCAAATAATGACACAGAGACTTATTATTGATTATGAAAGTTTGGCCTTACCTTATGCTTATTTCTAACTAGCTCTTCTAACTTTAACTCATTTCTATTAATCTGCATGCTGCCATGTAGCTTATGGCTCTTATCTCTCCTTCTGAGTGTCCTGCTTTCCTTGTATCTGGCTTGTGACTCCCCTTTCTTCTTCCCAATGTTCTCTTTGACCAGAGTCCTGCCTATACCTTCTGTCTAGCTATTGCCCATTTAGCTTTTTATTAAACCAATCACAGTGACATAGCTTTACACAGTGTAATCAAATATCTTGCAATATTTTCTTTTTTCTAAATAAAAAGGAAAGGATTTTAGTTCTAATATAGTAAAACCATGTGCAATAAGAACAATTATCAAGTAAGAATTACACTTACAATGTCCAGTCCATTTGTATTTGGCAATTTCAGAGAAAACACTTTATCATCTATCCTAACTTGATGAGTCCAAAGTTTTATACCTAAATCACTTTTTATCATAACTTGTATTTCCACCTCCAAACTATGTTTTAAGTCCTCAAAACATTTTTAAACAACTTAAGCTTTAATGTTTCTCAACTTTATAAACTTTGCATCTCTTATTTTTTTTAATTTGGTAACAAGGAAGACTGTAAAACTATAACTATCTATTCTTTAACCCCATCAGAGACGTGAGGAGGATATAATATTACCTGAGTAAGCATCAGTAGCTTCAACTTCCTAAATGAAAAAATCAACAGAAACATCCTGGCTGCCTGGACAGTTATCTCAAGCTTTCTCTGCAATGTTGGGACATCCATCTTCAGTCTATGAACTTAAATATTTGACAGACTTTTCTATTAAGCAGGAATTTTTAAAGACCATCTTACCTCGCCTCAGCATAGTTTGGCAGGTACTTTCTTTTATGCTCTGCTTGTCCAATTTGGACAGCATAGTGTCAGAAGCTGAGGCAAGGATAGCCCATTGCTCAAATGGCTAGACTTGCCACATTGAAAGCAAATTCCATATGAAGGTTCTTTGATACCTATCATCTTCTTTTGAAGTAAATTGGTGCTTCCAGGAGTAGACGTGTCTCACTGTCATTAAATGCTTTATGTTATTAAAACATTTTAAATGCCATATTCTGTATGTAGGTCTCTGAAGAGTTTGAAGACCATCTATATTTAGAATTTCTTCATTTTACCTAGAAAATATACCTAACATGACTATAAATTTGATTGTAATAGATAACTATTAACCTGTATTTCTTTTTTATCCTAAATAGCTTTTAAGGACTAGAACTTTGCATTACATTGTTAAATGAGGTGCATAGGTACAATACTCTAAACAATAGTAGAAACATATATGCAGTGCACAAAACAACTTTAAGTTTGTATCAATATGCAAAAATTTACACCAATGTTAAATATTTGGGATTAGTGGTTGTTTATGCCCCTCAACCCTCAATTTATTCAAAGCATGAATAAAGAAAATATGGTACATTTACACAATGGAATATTACTCAGCAGTAAAAAACAATGACATCTAGAAATTTGCAGGCAAATAGATGAAACTCAAAAAAAAACATCTTGAGAGAGGTAACCCAGACCGAGAAAGAAAAATATAGTATGCACTCACTCATAAGTGGATAGTAGACATTTTAAAAAAGGATAACTAGGCTATAATCCACAACCCCTGAGAAGCTAGTAAACAAGGAGGACCCTAAGAGAGACATGCATGGATGCCCCTGGGAAGGAGAACTAGATAAGATCTCCTGCATAAATTGGGAGCATGAGGGGAGGGGAGGGGAGGAAGGGTGAAGGAGAAAAGGAAAGAGAACATGAGGGAATGGAATGATTGAGTTGGAAGAGAGACAGAGGCAGAGAGTAAGAAAAGAGATATCTTGATAAAGGGAACAATTATGGAGTTAGGGAGAAACCTGCTGCTAGAGAAATTCCCAGGAATCCACAAGGATAACCCCAGCCAAGATTCCAAGCAATAGTGGAGAGGGTTCCTGAACTGGCCTTTCCCTGTACTCAGAGTGATGACCACCCTAATTGTCATCCTAGAACCTTTATCCAGCAACTGATGGAAGAGGATGAAGAGATTCACAGCTAAGAATTGGGCCAAGCTCCTGGAGTACAGTTGAAGAGAGGGAAGAGGGATCATATGAGCAAAAGTGTCAAGATCATAATGGGAAAGTCACAGAGACAGCTAATCTGAGCTAGTAGGAGGTCACTGGGTGGACAGCTGGGAAAACTGAATAGGATGTACTAGGCACTCTGACTTCCATTTTACAGATAAGGCATTCCTAAAGTATTTAGGCTAGTTTAATTCATTCCTTCTTACAGTCTCCTGTCTCTCAGCAGCAATCAAAAAATTTAAAGACAATAAGACATCACATAGGATCCAGACTCTGTTTATTTTCATCTTTATGTGGATTTTCCTTTTAATATTAATGTATTCACTCTTTAAAGACTTCATCATATTATTTCTAAACTATTTTTACGATGGTTTGTTCATACTTCTTAAACAAACTGTAACGTGTTTAGAGTTTTTCCCTGTCTTTACTAAGCATCTGCAACATTCTCTGAACACATGATACAAATCTTAAACTGCTTATGTCAGTGACCACACAGCTCAGCTTAATACATGGCACTGGCAGCTGGCTTCAGCCCACAGGCAATGGCACGTAGCTGCATCTTTGGATGTCACTGAGTCTACCTGAGAAACTGCATTCATAGGAAATCATGTGTGTCTCTGTGTTTTGAACTTTTTTTAAGCTTTCTCAGGTCTTATGTGGATATGTGTGACTGGACATTAGGTGCCATGTGTAGCAGGCTTTTTTTTGGACTGCCAGCTCCCAAATCATGACACAGAGACTTATTATTGATTATGAAAGCTTGGCCTTAGTTTAGGTTTATGAGTGTTTATAACTTAGATTAACCCATTTCTATTAATATATGCTGCCACATGGCTTATGGCTATTACCTGTCCTCCTGCATGTTCTGCTTCCTCTCCACCTGGCTGGCAGCTCCGCCTTTCTTCTTCCCAGAGTTCTCTCTGTCCGGAAGTCCCACCTATACCTCCTGCCTAACTATTGGTCACTTAGCTTTTTATTAAACCAATCACAATGACATATCTTTACACAATACAGTCAAATGTCTCACAGCACTCAGTTGTTAATTGCTTGTAGCTTTTCCTCTAGGGATGTGGCCCCTTGAGGTTTTTCCATTTACTTCAAGATGTCAACTGTTGTTGGATTTGTTCAGGTATTTCTTTAGTCAGCCATGTTGTTCAAAAGGCGCAGTAACAGCAGGTTGCCTAGTCCTCTGTCTCTTGCAACCCTTCGGCCTCCTCTTCTGAGGTGTTCCCTGAGTCTTGGGTTCAGGAGCTGTGTTGTATTGTTGATGTATTAATTGGGGATGGGCACCCCTCAATCAGTTGCTCTTTGCATTATGACCAGATGTGGCTTTCCCTAGCAGATTCCATCTGTTGCGAAAAGAAGCCTTTTGGTGAGGGGCAAGACTTATCATTATCTGTGGGTATAAGGGTAAGTAGTCAGAGTGAAGTTAGGATTCATTAGTAAGAAGTGACAATGGTAAGCTCTCTTCTCAGGTCTGTGACCTCTCCAGACACAGGCAGATGACTAGATGTCCATACCAGGCATGATTTCCCTCCTGTTGAGCAGGCCTTAATTTCAATTAGACAGCGACTTGAAGATAAAGTGTCATCATTTCACCATCCTGGATACCTTTCCAGCCCAGTCACTGTTAGAGTTTGTAGGCTTTATTGCTTGGGTAGGATTGCTGGCTGCTCCTCTCCTCTAACAACTTGAACAGCCTAATCTGATATTACTATTAGAGCCACTCCTCAGGGATGAGACCTCTGAGTCAGTTTCAGCTTGACTTCTCTAAGCCCTATATCCAAAGCACATCTTGCTTCAGCAACAGGGTCTTGCTTCCAAATTCTGGGAGGCAGCCACAGGCAAAGGTAGCAGCCGTTATTGTTTTTTCTTTGGAGAAGAGGGGTATTCTCTTAGATTCCCCTGACTAACAACTTGAGAGAAGGTATTTCATGCATGGTACTGGAGGTTTTGTTAGTAGTTCTTAGCTCTTGGGGGTAGTTTTTTTCTAGGTTGCTACAGTAGCAATTCATAACAGAGAACTACAAAGTATTAGACATTGTGTGAGAATATGTTTATTTCTAGATTATAAATCTATAGATTGGCTTGCATTACTCCTTCTGCTTCAGGTTGTAGGTTTACTTTTAAATCTGTTCCATAGTTACTCTGGGTCGAGGCACTCTTCTAATGAAGAAGTAAATGTAAGCCATCATGGTAACCCACAAGGACACACAAGAAACTCAAACCTTTTCTGCCTTAGTTACATAGGTACAAGGGCATCAGATGCTTTGGTGTCTATCAAGGGTGTCAGAAAATAACAATGAATATTTTTTTGAGCATAGATATAGTCTACCACAAAAATTTTCCTGCTTCCCCCTCCTCTAACTGCAATTCTTCTAGCTCCCACCACCCTCTAATTACTATTATCGTTGGGCTAATGTTGCATTTTTGCAAGGCCCATAGTGTTTACACTCTTAGGTCTAACTTAGGTTTCCTCTTCACAGTACATCCTCTTCTGAGATTATCATTTCTATAATTATTAAGTAAATTATTTTTCATTTTCTTATTTTTTTCTGCTTAATCCCTCTTCCCAGTTATAGGAATTGAGCAGATGAAAGCACCCTTGTGCTATAGCCTAGTCATATTCGGTTGTTATTTGGAGACAGAGTCTTTATAAATTTCCCAGGCTGTTCTAGAATCACTGTTTAGCCCTGATAGGTCTCACAGTTGCAGTCTCCCTATTCCAAGAGTTCCCAGATAGCTGGAATCGCAGGCATGTGCCACAGTGCCCAGCTTTCCCGCTGGAATATCAGGCCTGTGCCCCAATGCCTGGCTTTTCCACATGTTTTTAAGTTATGAAACGGTTCTTGCACTCTCTACCAGCACTCCGCGTTTCTTTGGTGTTGTTTTTCCCATGGAATCCTGCCCTTGTCTGATTGTTCCAGGGTCAGCTGGCTGCCTGCCACCTGTCAGGGCCCACAGCTGTCCTCTCTGTCTTCAGTGGTCCCCTGTGGGTTCCTTTCTTCCCCTGTGCTGTTGGAGCTCTCATTCCCCAAGTCCATGGACATTTCCTCTTTGTTTATGTCCTCACTCTAATGAATAACATTTTCTGGGGAATTCCTTTAACAATTGCAATAGAGATAAAATTTTGAGACTCTGCCTACTTAAAAATATCTATTATTGCTTCTAATTTTTAAATTAAAATACTATTACATCATTTTCCCTCTTCCTTTTCCTCTCTCCAAATCATCCAATGCACCACTCACTCCTCCTTGCTCTTTCAAATACTTCACCTCTATTTAATTGTTTTATAAATGTGTATACACATATATGCATGTATATATGTATATATATATTCTTATTTGTGTATATACACACACAACCCATTCATTTCTTATAATGTTACTTGTATGTATATAATTTTCAGGCTCACCACTTGGTATTGGATAGCCAATTCAGGATTCTTCCCTGGGGAAGAGTGTTTCTCCCTTGATCAGCACTACTAGGTAATTGCCTGTAGCTCTTTGTCTAAGGTTAAAGCCCCTTAGGATCTCCCCATCTGTGATAGCTTGTCTGCTGGTGCCATCCTTGTTTATGTCTCTCTTTTAGTACCACACTTAACTTTCAGCTAAACTAGATCTGAGTTTCTAGAGACTCTTTTTCTTCAGGACATCAGAAAAATTTACTCAGCCATCACTACCTTTTATTAGTGTTTATAAAAAATTAAACCAAATCCCATGTCTTATGACCACATAGCTCTGTTCCTAATTTGCTCTCTGTTTCAATACACTAAAAAGTCATCTCTCTGAGTGAGACTTCATTTGAAAATCCTTTTCCTGGATTCTGGAAGGTGTCAGGAGTACCAAAACTCCTTAGCAGTTTTTGGTGTCTCTGGTTGGTAGACTATGGTCTCATTACTCAAATCTCTCAAACTTCCATGTTTGATTTTTTGATCTGTGTTCTGTGAATATCATCACCTCTATTGATCCTCAATTTTAAAGTTGTTGTTTTTTCATTTTTTCAATTTTCTTTCAAATTATATTTTCTGAAAAGTATTTAAACCTCATTCTATGAAGATTCATTTCTATCATAACTTTTAAATTTTTGTGAATATAGTTTTTTTCTCTTACATCCACCTAAGGATGGTGATATTTTGTTCTCTATATTTAATTTTTAAAAACTGAAATATAATGTATATTCCACAGAAAGTATGTAATTCAATGCTTTGTAAAATACACCCCAAGGTTAACAAACAGCAGCCAGAAAGAACCCTGTGTTGTTAACAGCCATTCTTTATCCTTTGTCCCTAACTCCTATCAATAATCTTTCTGTCTCTGTGCCCTTTCTCATTGTTGATATTTTGTAGCAGAAAAATATACAATATAGACTTTTGGGGTTGCCTGCTTTCACTTAACACGGTATTTTTAAGGACCATCAGTGGTAGTGTGGTAGCACAGAGCAATACCATACTCCTTTTTGGTGATCGAATGATACTCATGGAATGGCTGTAATACCATTGTTGATCTGTTCATTCATAATGGGCTGGTAAGCAGTTCCTCTTCCTGCTATGGTAAATGATGCTCCTACTATCATTCATTCACAATTTACTGTACTAATACATGTATTAAAATCACTTGAGTTTATACCTATGCAGGGAATTTCCAGACCCTATGATAACTCTACAGTTTGCTTTTTGAAGATTTGCTGAACTATGCTCTGTGAAGAAACAAGATCAAATCACATGACTATGATGAGGGCATAATTATAAGTCCTGCACAGTATTAATCCACATTACTATGTCCATTCTCTTGCAGTATGGCAGACATCTGACTGTGGAAAAAGTGAGTGACTTAATTTTCATTTTTCTAATGCATAATGTTGTTGGGGGGCATTCTCCAACAACCAACTCTACATATATTTGGAGATATGCCTATTTATATCAATTTGTATGTATTAAGACTAGTTTGTCTCTTTTATTGTTGAATTATATAAAACATTTCAATATATTCTAAAATTAATCCTCATTCAAGTTACATGATTTGTAAATATTTTCCCTCATTCTCTGGGTTTTTCCATCTTTTTGGGTAATATCTTAGAAACAGAAGTTTTTCATCTGAAGTTCACTTTTTATTCTCTTTCATTGCTATATTTTTTGGTTCCATATCTCTTATGTCTTTGCCAAATTCAGTGTTCTGATGATCTCCCTTGTTGCTTTCTTCTGATTTTATAGGTGCTATTGTTCCATGTAAGATTCTCATCTATTTTGAATTAAGTTTTCTATGGTATAAGATACAGGTCCACATTTATCCTTTTACATCCATGTGTACGCTGTTGTTGCTGTGCTATTTCTAAGTTATTTTTCCCAAATGCTGTTTGTAAATTATCTGATTTTAGTGCCCTCCTCAAAAACTAATTGTGTGATATGATGTTAATATTGGTTGTCCCCTCAACAGGATTTGGACTTACTTCAGAGGCAAGTCACTTGGCATGCCAATGATGAGCATTTTCCTAAATTAGCTTAACTAGGCTAGGAAGAAATGAGTAGCAGCGTTCCACTGGCCATGGTCCTGAAATGCATACAAGGAGAAAGCATAGCATGAGCCTCCATCTCCCTCATCTTCCTGGTTGTGTGTACAGGGTGACCAGCTGCTTCACACTCCTGCTGTCCTGCCTTCCTACCTTCTTACACTGTGAGCCAAAAGAAACCCTTCCCCCTTAGGTTCCCTTTCCCCAGGTATTTGGTCATAGCAATAAGACAAATAACACAAAACATTAGCCCCAAGAGAAAGGGCTGTTGGGATAAACTTGACCTTTTGTTTCCTGGGGATTTGGAATTGATTCACATGAGAAATGCAGAAGAGTTTGCAGCTTAAGGGTAGTAAAAGTGGAGAGGGTGTGCTAAGAAGCTATTGTAAGATTGACTTCACAGCCAGAAACAAAGTTTAGATACTTTATTGAGACTTTTCTCTTCTACTTGAGTTGATTGAAAAGCCCGTATATGAATTTAATAGGCCATTCCTCAATCCTGAAATACTCTGGCACCTCTTGTAGGTAGACTAAATGAAGACTACATGGAAAGAGGGAATTAAATTAAGGAATTGCCTCCATCAGATTGGCTGTGGAAGTGTCTGAGGGGTATTTTCTTGATGCCAATCGATGACAGGGGGACCCAGACTACTGTGGGTGGTGTTGTCCTGGGAAAGTGGACTTTGTTTGTCTAAGAAAGATAGAAAGGAAACTGTGTATAAGTCTGAGGGTAAGCCAGTAGGCAGCATTTCTCCTGGGGCTCTGCTGCTATTGCTGCCATACTGGAGTTCATGCTATGCTTGAGTTCTTGCCTTAGCTTCTCTCCATGATAAAGAAGATAAACTGTAGCCAGTAAAATGTAATAAACCCATTCCTCCCCATGTTACTTTTGGTTGTATTTCTATCACAGCCACAGAGAAACAAGCTAGAACCTTCAGTTCCTAAGAAATTCACAGGAATAAATTTGATTTCAAATTCTGATAAAGACTTAAGTTTTATTTAATTTCATCTTTTCCTGTTGGCAAAAGTAATGAATGTAAAATATGTTCATAGCTCACGTGTCCTGTGTTCTTACCAAAATATGTGAATCATAGCTGGAATTCTACAATTTGGAGCAAACAGGAATTTGAATTTGTAAATGTAATTAACTGTGGAGCAGTGGGGGAATCGGGCCAGGAATGATAAGGAAATCTGAAGGCTTGCATTCTCGCATACGCGGTGTTTTCAGTCCTTCCCAGTCCTGGCATCCTGTATGTTCCGTGATGAAGCACAATATGGAAATTTGCCTCCTGTCTTAGTCATCTGTTCACATTTACTGTATCTACTGGGAATGTTAAGGAAACAGGTTAGCAGCACCAAAAGAAGGTTCCCCAATCTTTTCCAGACTATGCACAAAATAAGCAGTGACTAGAATTAAAGGCCACAGAGGAAGGAGCTTCCAGTACTATAACCACTATAACTACGCCTTTCTGATAAGGAGAGGAAATGAAATTAAGCCGCCAGGCTGTTAGCAAACTCTGGAATTGTTTCAGTGAGGGTCTTTGCTGTTTATCCTTTGGCATGATAAAGTCACAAAAAAATACAATCAGGGTTAATTCTAATTTGGACACAGATGTTAGCTAACTACTTGTGGAGTGGCAAGCAGATTAGCTACAAGTCAAGAGAGGTAGCGAGTGTCAAGCCCTCCCCACTATAAAAAGGAGCCAATAGAGAGACTAGACACTGGGTGACATAGGAACTTAATTGATTTTTAAATATTGTATATAGTTTCTTTTCATATTTTATGCACCATAATTTACTGTCTCCCTGCCCTTTCTTAGTTTACCTATGTCTTTGCTGTCTGCAGTATAGAGTTTAGAACCTTTGTTTAATTCTTCCTGCAAAGGATTTAATGACACTGTCAAATAAAGAAGTGAATACATTTTGTGTTTGTGTGGAACATGAATAATGTGCAAGTGACTTTAGATTCTGCTGACAATGAACACATCACAGTAATGAAGTTACAGATTTCAGGATTAAAAAGTGGACTCCAAACAGCCTCATGTAGATCAGAGACCTTTGTCCCTGGACAGGTCTCTGAAGTTCTGAACTGTAGAGTCAAAACATCTATCACTATACTGTCATGTTGGTGTTGGTTTCCAATGAGCCCTGAAGGAAAGCTGGGAAAATATACCTGTAATCAAGAGTAGCTTTGATCCTGAAAACCTATGGGACCAGAAAATAAGAAATGAGTGTCCCCTCCCCGCCACACACACAGTGATTTTCTAGGCTGTTTCTCTACTTCTATGATAAAAACTACTACCCAAAAGCAACTCGGGAAGGAAAGGGTTTATCTTACACTTCTAGTAAGAGTTCACCAGTGAGAGGAGTCAGAGTAGAGACTCAAGGCAGGAGTGCGGAAGCAGGGACCTGGAGGACCATGGTGGAACTCTCTTTGCTGGCTTGCTTCCCATGGCTGGCTCTGCCTACTTTCTAACAACCCAGGATTACCTGCCCAGGGGTGGCACCTTCCTCAGTAGGCTGACCCTCTCACATCAATCACTTGTCAAGAGACTGCCCCACAGACTTGCCACCAAGTCAGCTGGATGGAGACAAATTCTCGTTGGATGTATCCTCTTTCCGAGTCACTCTTGTGTGTGTCAAGTTGACAAAATCTAAGCAGTGCTAGTACAGAATCAGATGTGACCAGGCATGACATAGTGACATAGACTCTAATGCCAGGGCTCAGGAAGTTGATGCGGGAGATTCGGGAGTTCCAGGCTACAGGCGTTATCTCAAAAACAAAACAAGCCACCAAAGCCAACAGTGTTCTTCCAGCTGCAATCTCCCACCCTGAGACAGTAGGCATAGAGGTGACAGTTGAGGTCCCCAGAGAATATTTGTTTTGATAAATAATATTTTACTTCTATCTGTCCCCACCACTTTGTATATTGGTAACATCACACTTGTTCTGTGGTGCCAAAGATGCAGGTGTGCAGAATGGTTTACAAATGGTATAGGGGACCAGGTACACTGCTCCCTCTGATTGACAGCGCTCTACTTCCTATCCCATAAGCTGAGGTTTCAGAGTCACATTGTGCCTTCACACAGGACAGTGTTAAAAGTCCTCCTCCTTCACCACTCTGCATATAACCCCCCCACAAAAATCTAAATCCCAAGTATGTATGAAAAGATCATCTAAATCCTAAAACATGATGCACTGTATGAAAAGTTTAAACTCCTACTTGAAAAGATATAGCAAAAATGTAAATGGTACTCAGGAAAAACCAATGCACTCTCATCTGCATAATATGCCTCGATCGCAAAGCACGGAAAGTTGCTGCAGCAGCTGGGCTTGTTTTTTTTTAGATATTAAGTTTTTCCCAAGTTTATGTATAATGTTGTCATGTGGACAGATCAGGCTAGGTGATGACTCAGACTCTAGAATGAAGTCCTAACTTTGCCCGTGCCTTAACGTCAGCTTGACAAACAACAGCAAAATAACTTCTTATTTGGTTTATTTTTAAATAAAATATTTTTGATATTTTTTGCCTGAACTTTTAGCCTGATTATTGACAAGTGGATAAATAAATTAAAGGACCCCCATATAAAACAAAACCAAGGCCCAAAGTGAGTTCAAAGTCCCAGGAAGCAGCTCTTTGGGAATTTCCAAAGAAGCGACAGACTGGACTCCCACCCTGACCATGGACACTGGGTAACTACAGAAAAACACCACTGACTCTTTGGTTTCAAAATCAGCTTATTTCAGGAAAAGAGCTAACTTCCTCATTCTGCCCCTGATGAATACCCCACCCTCTTTTCCTCGCCACACAGTTGACTATGTATTTTTCTCACTTGGTGATCACAATTTGAATATCTGAGTTATAAATATTTATGAGAAGGGAAGTGTGCCTGACATCTCGTAGATTTTAGTTGTGTGATTGTTTACCAAACTGATCGTATACGGCCCTATAATATCACAGGTCAATCTTGTCCTCCCTAGTGACTTCAACACTAAATTCCTGGCTCCAGAGAGATGTTGCTACAGTTTTTCTGGGTTTTTATAAATCATCTGACATCTTCATCTTTGCTTATAACAATAGCTGTGCCAGGAGTTCTACCATTCTAATTCTATGGCCAGCCATGGTAGCTTAGACCCAACATTCCTTTTCCTCTCATCTCTTTCACCACCCAAAGAGGAAAAGAAATCAACTTCTAATTGTTCAAGTTCAAATGGGCAGAATCAATGTCCTCACCTGACCTCAGTGGACTGTAACGGTGTTGAGAGGCGGGCTAGAAGCAACATGCTATTGATCCTACAATGAACTAATTGATCCTACAATGAACTCCAAGCATGGTTTGTGACACTTTTCAAAACTGAAAAAGACAGTTTACAGTTACAAAGTCAGCTTCACAGTAGCCCCAAATAGCCTCCCTCAAAATTCCTATGCAGGGAAAAATGTGAAAATTCTTCAACGTCAAACTCTTGGACTGACCATCAAACTATTTTTAAATATGAAAGAAATGTCTTCGATCCAATAAGGCTTCTTTAATGCTGCTAAGAACATTTTAATGCCCAGGCATGACAGGATCTTGGGGCAGGGACATCTTTCTCCAAATACCTCCCTCCTGTCATGCACTGATTACTATACCCCAGCTCCTAAAGACAAAGGAGACAGTATGCCAGAATAGATGGGCAAGGTAAGCAGAGGGATGGGAATTCTGTGAAAGGACCAGAAAGAAGTACTTGAGACTTAACCATCAGATGAGGAAATGGGACTGAGGAAAGAATCTCTCTCTCTCTCTCTCTCTCTCTCTCTCTCTCTC
>LOJH01018416.1:0-11204 GCA_001685095.1 Ellobius talpinus
AAAGGGAGGGAAAGAGTTAATGGGGGAGGTGGAAAAAATGGGCAGAGGTGAGGATGTGGAAAATTTTTAATAATAATAAAGAAAATGAAAAAAATGAAAATTGAGTGTCAAATTTTGTTGTGTCATTAAAGAAAAATAAATATTCCTAAATCACAGTGGTTTGTGGATTGACTTGGTGTGATGCCACTGTTTTCTGTTAATATCTAGTTATGAAACTAGCATTTTCTTTTGTTTGCTGTTTCATATTTTGTCTTTATATCTGTTTTACCTAAAGTGAATAGTTAAACTCAGTCTGTGTTTTCTCAAGATACTGCAGCTGCCATAGTGAGAACCATACTGAAACTTTGCATGTTGTGGGTACAATTAAAAGGCATTTATGTAATCACAAAGAAATACTGTTCTTATCTCCCAATTAAGTTAAAAAATCTAAGTGCTTAATAGAACTAAAGGAAATAAAATGTCTAAGTAAGTACAAGTTTCTCATAAGTTCATTTATATAAAGCTTTCAATAATGTAATTTGTTTTATGTAATGGTAGAAAGTGAGAACATGAATGGTAAGAAATTTCAAGACTATTATGGAAAAACCATATTAGATTCTAAGTATATAAGGTCAATTTGAATATTAAAACTTTTGTGTGGTTAAACAATTTTATTTCTGAATACGTATCCATAATAAGCTTACTTAGTCCATAGGAAATGCATATTCATGTTCATTACAGATCTTTTAAAAGGAGTACCTTAGGGAATAACTTTAAGTACTCATCCAAGTTTAAATAGGTAAAAAAAATAAATGGGAAATAGCTATATCACAGATAGACACACATACACCCCACACGCAGCACCTAGTGTTCTCTTTTGAAGAATGTGGTCTTCTGTGGACAATATGAAAGAAAGAAGAGAAAACTGAAATAAGGTTAGTAAGTGCACATAAAGGTACACAGTTCATAATGACAGTTGCATGTCCATAGAAACAATATATTCATAAGAGCACAGAATATTGTTGGGGTTTCAGGCATTGGAGGGTAGTTGGTATGCTGTTTTTAATAAATATATAAAATATTTCACTTAGTCTGCTGAAATAAAATGATTGGAATGTGGTAAGAAGTTGAGAGAGGTTCTGAAAGACTTATAGAGTTTTTTACTTGATGTGAGTACTAGTTTATATAGACACGGGCCATGTTTGAGGATACAGAAGCCTAAATAACTCAATAGATACATAAGTATAAATCTGGGATCTTCAAAAGAAAGAAAGAAGAATCATGAGTAAATTTAAAGACAAGTTTTGATGTTCAATATATTATAATTGCTCTCAATTGGGCACAGTGTAGTAGATGTAACTCCTATTTCTTTACCATGAAGGACAACTGAGAAATATGGTCAACATCAGGGTAGCAATAGTATTGTGTTCTATAACCAAACTTTAAATTAAAAAGGCAATTAGAAGTTTTTTTCCATTGTGAGTTGTCTGCGACTTCCATAAGTAATGTCATAATGACAGTTAGTAATCTGACTTTTTCCTAACATTACTCTCCCTCCTCTCCTTGAAATCCCATCCCTCAGTCTCATGCCCAGCTCTGTAACAGACTACCTGTTGTGTCTTCTTCTCACTCTTTATCCCCATCCTCAGGGGACCAAGAAGTTCCTAGAGGAAGACCCTGTTTTTCTCCTCATGTGGACCCATTTATCCCTGCCTCATTCTAGGCAATCCACATTTCTAAGTGTCAGCTCCCAACACCTAGAAATGTATTCTACACAGAACTCCTATTGGCTATGCCTGGAAGAATCCCAGAAGATTAATTGTCCACAAATGATAGAAAACATGAAATGTTTTTCTTTCTGAGGCTTAGTTGCCTCACTCAGAATGATTATTCCTAGCTTCACCTATTTATCTACAATCTATAATTTCAATTTTATTTATGGCTAAATGGTATACCATAGTTTAAGTTTTACAATGTAATTATCATTCATCAGTTTATTGAAATCAAGGCTTTCTCCTTTTCCCATGTCTTAGGATTAAAGCAGCAATTATCAAGTATGAGCAGGTATCTCTGTAGTAGAATACAGAGTTCTTTAGATGTATACCTAAAAGTGGTACATATGGGACATATGGTAGATCATTTTCAAGCTTTTCTGACAAACCTCTACACTACTATTTCCATAGTATCTAAACAATTCTGCACCCCAACCGATGATGAATAATTCTTGTCTACATACTTATGTAAGTAAATGTATGTAGGAGTATGCATGTAGAGGTCTTTAGTTGATTTTGGATGTTGTTCTCCCATGCTCTACACTTTATCTTATGAGGTTGAGGTTAGTATCACGAGTTGAGTTCAGATATCACTAATTACAGCTAGTCTAGCTCACAAATTTAACTTGATTCTGGAATCCATGTCTGACTTCCTAATGCTGTTGTATCACATAGCTCTCTTCCTGCTTGTTTTATTTATTAAACATGTGTTCTTAGGATTTGATGTTCACCATCTACACTTGATCAATACTTGTTTGTTTTTTTTTCTGTTGAGTAACCTCTAGAACCATTCTTTTGATTTTGAGAGCGGGCAAGGTTTCACTTGGTAGCCATGAGTGATGTAGAAATCACTATGTAGTCCAGACTTTCTTCTACAATACAACCTCCTACTTGGGTTTGTCAAGGGTTGAAATTATAGACATGAACCACCATGTCTGGGATCACAATTTACTTGAGCCTTTCTTAATTTTTGGTAGAAGTTGATCTTGTATATAGCTAGACTCAATACCAAAGGACTTTTTTATTAGAAAAATACTCCTTTCCATAAATGTGTTCTTTCAAAATGAATCTAGAGCCAGGAAGATGAAGAAGTGAATAAGGGAGTTTTGTAAACATAAAATGCTGAGTTCAGATCCTTGGACCTATGTGAAGCCTGGCTAGTAGCAGGAGTCTAGTCAACCTACTGCTCCAAGAGCAGGATGAGAGATGGAAAAAGAAGAATCCTTGGGAGTTCAGAAGCCAGTTAGTAAAGAAGTAATCAGGAGATCTTGTCTAAAAGGGCTTAAACAGCAAGTACCCACACATGAAATTGTTCGATGCCCTCTATACATGTTGTATGAGTGTAGGTACCTGGATTCACATTCAAGAATATGCACACATATACATATACAGACAATAAAGATAAAATTTGGAAGCTAAGATAATTTTATCTGTATCACTTTTCATTAATATTGAGCTTAATTTTAATCATGAAAACACACATTTGTATCTTACTAATGAATTGCTTTGTGGCCATATGGGTATCTAATATCCCTCTAATTGGTCTTAAGACCTGATCAACAAGAGAAAGGGGGAAAACATGTCTGCTCCTAGAAACATAGCCAAGTCCTAATCAGGACAAGTGAAGTCATGGATCTTGGAGGAGAACTTTTAACTCATACTTTGCAAAAGCAGCATAATCCTTAATGACATTATAAATATTTGTTTTTCTCCACTGATAACTATAATTCTCACCATTCATCAATGAAACTTCTCTTTGCAATGAAGGGAGTTCAGGAGAGAAAATTACAACCAATCATAATTTTGAGTCATGGAGAACAGTCCCAGTGGTTAAATCTAAAAAATAAAAAACATTCCTGCGTCTAAGGTTTCAGGAATATTGCAGAAAAGGAGCAAAAAGGTTGTAAGAGCCAGTAGATCAGTGAGTTCACTGTGAGACTGTGTCTTTTAGTAATGCCAAGGCTACATCATAAAAACTCAGCAACATGACTACCTAAAGACGAGCTGAACAATGACAGCATTGTACTTGACAAAGTGAACAGAAAAATCCACAAGACCTCAACTTTACATACAAAGTACAGAAAAGTAAGGAATGAAGAGAGAGGGAGCAGAGAAACTTCTCCAGGGAAGAGCATACCTATTAATTATCTAATGCCAGTACTGAATGGTCAGCCCTGTAAACATACATACCAGTAACGACAACGTGTGTGTCTGTGTGTAGGAAAAATGAAAAAGACAGGCCATGAGTTTAAAAGAGAACAAAAAGAGGTATATGGGAAGATTTGGAGGGAAAAAATAAATAGAGAAAGTGAGAAATGATGCAGTTTTATTACAATCTAAAATTAAAATGAAAACATTATTAACTGTTATTATCATGTTCATTTTAATTCACACACAGTGCCATTCCACAGGATAAATGCTTATATGCTTAATGAACAGCAATCTTCACAGAGCTGCGGCTCTTAGTATAATCTGCAACCCTAGAGAGTCCAAAGAGTTCTATACCACATATGCTTTTGCTAAGCCATAGCATCCATTATGTTATATGAAAGGAATGCTTCTCCACTTTGTTATTTTATACTGAAAATCTTACTTTGAGGTGAAAATTTATCATTTATTTTTAAACAGCATCATTACTCTTTTAAATTACCTATCAGTAATATAATCTAGAGTAGCTGATATACTGGCATTGAGTGAAAATGATCATGCTATCATTAGTTTAATAAAACTTTTTCTCAGAAGACATTGACATTCACAACAGAGGAGCTGCTTGTGGTGGCACACATCAGTAGAATTTGCAGAAGGATTAGAGGCAGGAGGATGACATGGTCGAGGCCAGCCTGGGCTACACATTTTTTTCATATCAAAGGAAAAAAAAACTAGAGGAAACTCGTCTCGCCAGTATTGAAGAAGTAAAGTCAGAGTGTGAATATATATGCAGATAAGTATAGTAAACTGTGAGCAGACCCTAAGATTTAATATAAGACCTTTGCCTACATACAGCAGCAATACGTTCCCTTAATTTCTATTACTACAAGGAGATAAGTTCCTCCAAATAACACTGGGATGTTAGCAAAGGATCTAGTCCCTTCAAAAATGATAAACACACAAACTGAATGACATTGTGATTGCAGCCTTTTAGCACTTTGGACAGAACATCAGTCAACTTGTTTCCAGATTCATTTGAGAAACCAAGACAAGAAAAGAGCATTCTTGATATAATCTACTAAATTCACCTCTTTTGTACTTTGTGCAAGTACATGGCATTTGATTCCCAGAGAATGATGGAAATTATGTGCATAGTACAAGAAAAAAAATTGGGGACATCTGAAATAATTTGACAAACTTATTTCACATATGGTATGGTTCCAAGTTTAGTATATGTTCTGATTCTAATACAAAATGGGTAGTAAAGGCAGTTGTGATTGAACATTTTGTAAGATTTGTGTTGTGGTGTGAAATGGAGCACATATGTTGAGCAAATTAAGCTAATTATGGCAGTGTATTAATTGCAAACGGTTTAACTGTTTTGTTTTCTGTTTTGTTAGTTTCTTTTTTGTTTGGTTGGGATTTTTATTTGTTTGGTTTTGAGACTGTTTTTCTGTGTAACAGCTCTGGCTCTCCTCAAACTCTTTGTAGATCAGGATGGCTTCCAACTCACAGAGATTTCCCTGCCTCTGCCTCCTGAGTGCTGGGATAAAAGGCATGAACCACCACTGCATAGCTCACCAGCATTTTAACCTGCAATTTTTCCTGGGATTTTTCAACCAAGATTACAAGACAGACTTTTCCTTCTAGCCTTTGAGTGTAGTATGTGTGAGACCATTGTTTTTTACCTGAGTTTTTCACCTGGGTTTTTGGTACCAACCTTTTTACCCAGACTTTATATTCATCATCCCCCCCCCAAAATTTCCCCATGTCCTTGTGTTGCTTCTTTTTTTGCCTAGAAAAAGTTCCCAGGTATTTTTTTTGCCCATATGATTGAACTGAGCTTTCCCCTGTATTTTTGATATACCATTTACACCAAATATTTTCACCTATCAGCTTCAATAATGTTCTCTGTGAAGGTGAAAAATAAAATAAGCATGTTCTGACAATAGATAATTGACTTTACTTCCATATAGAATTAACAGTATTATTTTTAATTCATTTTTGAGTTTCCTATATTTGTATTTATAATATCCATCCCAATATGTCCTGCTCTGGATTTTTCTATGTCCCTCCACTTGCTCTCAAATTCATGACTTCTTTTTCTTAAAATTTGTGTGTATATACATGTGTTACACACATATATAAATACTTAACCATACATATATATGCATTAATACAACTGATAAGTCTATTTCATGTTTCTCATATGTATATGTGTTTATGACTGACCCCTTGAAATTGTGTAAAATATTAGGGGTGTCATCCCTAGAGAAGACTGATTCTTCCTCTCTTAATAACAACTAATTGCCTGTAACTCTTCATCTTAGGGAGGGAAATTTTGAGATTTCCCTTATCACTGCTGAGATCTTAACTGGCAGCATCATTGTGTAGGTCTCATGTAGGTGACCATATTGTTACTGTTTCAGTTCACTGTCAAATATAGAATAGACTATCACACAGGATATGTCATGGTCTGATGGCTCTAGCAGTTCTTGTGTTACTTCTTCCTGTGTTCCCTGGCCCTTAGGTGTAGGAGTTGAATATGTGTTATGTGCTTTACAGACTGTCAAGGGGACGAATCTGAGAGATATTACTATCTACTTGTACAGATATCTACCTGTAAAGCCTTTGAGTCATAACTTTAACCAGAATGGCAAGATACACCAAAAGGTTCAATAGTGGCATTAAAACTTTGTGCTAAACAGGAGTTACCTAATTGTCCTTATAGCCCTCTCAGTAGGAGGGAATTCATACCCAAGATTGTGAAGCTAGTTGGCTATCTGAAGCAAGGGATGTCAAGTGCCCTAAAGAAGAACATAATACTGTCCTATACCAGCTACCTATTTGGCCTTAAGGACCTATCAATAAGCGGGAAGTGTCAGCTATAGGTGTCATGAGCCCTAGAGAACATACTGCTTCTCAACCACTGTAGTAGACAGTTTCTTTCTCAGTAATTGGCCTGCTATCCACAGCTGAGTATGACTCTCAGTCCTCATCAAAGAAACTTCATTTTGCAGCAAACTGAGACCATCCCAGAAATCCTTAGCTGGTCAGAATGATGAAAATAACTGACCATGAAGTACCAACCCCCAATTGAAACCTATAGAAAAGGTTTAAATAACTCATAGAGTATATAATACATTCATTACAATTTAAAATTTTAGTATCCATTACAATTTATAATATTGGCATTCCCCATTTGTTAATAAGGTAGTTCATATATATATTACATTTTGTCAGTTAGTGGATAATCCACTAATGGGTACATTACTAAATCAAGTCATTAGCTTATCGAATGATACATTCTAGGAATGCAAATTGCATTGTACAGATTTTGACATATAGTTTTTCTTTCCCATTAGTGTCCTGTACATGTTTTAAACATCAGAAATCTTCCTGTTACCCAGCAATCTATCTCTGCATATCAGTGTCCCATTGTTAAATGGTATTTCTGGTTTATTCTCACTGTGGTGTTTACAAACAATTGTGGAGCTGTAATCCTTGTATATATGATTATTCCAGACTGTCTTCATTAACTTAATAAAAATATTCACTTAAATTTCTTTCATATTATTTATTGATTGATAATGCATTTCTCTTTTATAACTAGAAGATATTGAATAAAGTAGATGACCACAGTTTGATTGTCTATTTGTGAAATAAAGAAATTACTTCATCTGCCAAATATTGGGAATTATGAAGAGCTGTCATAAATATTTCTGAGGTATTAATCATATGTTCTTTAATTTTGACTTTTTAAACTCTTAGGAGTATTATAGGCATAGAATATATTAAGAATGTGTTTTGTCTTATAAGAATTTGTCAACCCCTACCAATGTCTGAATTTTCCATTTTAACAAGGAAGTGGGAGTTTACTTTGCTCCACATGTTTCCTAATATCATTAAGAGCCAAGTTTTTTTTTCAGTCTAATAGGTGTGTAGTAATTTTTCATGGTTTATTTTTTTCATATGAGACATATTTTTCAGTTTGTCATATTGTCATTTGCCACATAAACTTCTACTTTGTTATTATTCAGATCATGTGTCCCTTTTCAGTGATAAGAATAATGTTCATTCATTTGTGTATGTAACTTCTTTATCAGACATGAGTCAACAAATGCTTTTTTAACCTTAGGATTGTCTGTATAGGAACCTTTATGGATTATTTTTAATTTGGTGAAATCAAGTTCATCAATAGTCCCTATCATGGAACATGCTATTTTTTATTGCATTTCAAATTTCACCAAAAAATAAAGACCATTTAGATCTTCTATAGTGTGTAATTTCACAGTTGTACATTTTAAATATTTCTCTAAAGTCCATTTAGTTATTTTTGGGAAGTTTATATGATCCATATCTAGATTCATGCTTTAAGGATCCAATGTCTGGCCATTTTAGCAATGCCTGTTTGAAGAATAGTTAATCATTACTTCTTTAAATTGCCTTTTATTCTCTGTCATAAATGACTTTGATATATTAGTGTGGACTTTGGTTTTACTTTCTTATATGAACCTGTAAAATGTAAAAACATAGAACACAGAATATAAATCAGGGAAAACAGATGAGTGTTCCAAGCAGAACAGTACACTTATATTTTAAATTTATGAACTAAAAATACTAACAATGTTTTTATGTAGAATGTATATTTAGAAATAAGTAGAAACAAGGAAGTCAGTGACACACTTTTAAAGATTTATTTATTTATTTATTTATTTATTAAGTATAAAGTGGTCTGCCTGTATATAAGCCTGAAGGCCAGAAGAGAACACCAGATCTCATTACAGATGGCTGTGCTGTGAGCCACCATGTGATTACTGGTAATTGAACTCAGTACCTTTGCAAGAGCAGGCAATGCTCTTAAACACTCAGCTATCTCTCCAGTCCTCAATGACATATTTTAAAACTCACAGATTTTATAGCTTATTATTAAGCATCACCAACTGCAAAATAACAATTATATTAAAAATACTTTAATCATAAATAAAAGAAGGATCATAATTAAATAGAAAAAAATAGATTAAATGATTTGTAGGGGATATCTTGAATCTATTCATCATTTGGAGAAGATGATGATATTATTCAGTAATGTCTATTTTCTTTCCGGGTATAATGTACTTTTTTCTACTATGATGTCCTAAGTGAATTTTTCAAAATTGTGGATTATGAATTTAGTCTTGGAATATGTTCTGCATTTCCATTAAGCCCTGTGTTATGATAAATTTTCTACAGCATATTTTCCCCATTGACAGTTCAGAAATATCTACAATAAATATGAGGCTCTATATTGACCAGGATGCTTGACAGTTTCTGTGTGCTATGCTTTCTGTACAGAATGTCAGATGCTCTATATTCTATAAAATATTGAGTTATTTACAGTCTCAGAAAAACATGGATAACTAAGATAATTAATTAAAATGAATTTTAATAATTAATTTAAAAACATGGATAAATAACACTGACTTATTAATAAGTAGCAAATGGTTAATGCTTTTTTGTTTATATACAATCATAAGAGATTTGAGGTGATTGGCTGCAATGAAATTGGCAAAATGAACTATTTGAAAACAGATTCAGAAAGGCAGTGTTAATAAAGTAAAAGTCCAAAATATACCTGAATATTATATAATTTTCCATCACACACATGTATACAAATTAAATGTCTGACATAATATGTAAATGAATAAGAATAATTTTAGGTTTTGACAAGCTAAACTCAAGGCACACTGTTTATGAAACATGAAATGCATGTAGAATATTAGGATATCTTTTGAATATATTACATTATGTAGTTTACTTTTTCTCACTCGGTATATCCATAGTTTACCACTGAATTAAGTAATAATAATTCAAAGATATCATTGTGATGCTCAAGGAGATAGATTTCCTGACCGTATGTTACAAACGAGTTTGAGGGATATAAATCCATGAGTAATGATGATAGAAAAGTTAGCAGATACAGGAACATCACTAAGCAGACATACAGACTAATAATATCAAAGGGAACATGGAATGAACTTACGATTTGATATAGAATCACTCACAATCACCATCTCCCTAACAGTCATTAGAATTACTAACAATCAAAGGGCTCTTAATTAAAGCAGCACACCAGCTAATAACCTGCAGAAAAGTAAATTGTTTTGTTTTAAAATTCAGACAAAAAGGTTATATAAGTATCTGAAAATGAGGCCAAGACCCCTAGAGTGAATGGTTGAAGAGAAGGGACTTTTTGTAGATATGAGGGAGAGAACAGCCAGAGACATCAAGAAGATTGCAGACTGAGCATGGCTGAAAGACCAGACCAGGTCGTCAAAGGACAGCAAACGTGGAATAGCTAAAAAAGAAGAGAGAGTAAGAGAAACAGGGAACTGAGAAGACAAAGAGAGCATTTGGGAACCAAAATGGCTGAGTTCTGTAGACTCAGATGCTAGTGGAAGGATAGTGAAGCCCAGGACCTGGACTGGAGAGGTTTGGTGAGAAGTTCTAGAATGAGCCACAGATACTGAGAAAAACTTGGCCCAATATTTTTTGGGACATGTCAATAACTACTTCAAACAAAATTATATGAATTTGTAAGTATTAAACAAATAAAGAAATGTGACCATGCCAGGTGGTGGTGTCCCATGTCTGTAATCCCAGCACTGGAGAGAAAGAGGCAGGCAGATCTCTGTGAGTTCGAGGCTACCCTGGTATACAGAGCAAGTTCCACAGCAGCTAGGGCTGTTTCCCAGAGAAACCCTGTCTCAAAAAACAAAAATAAAACAACAACAACAAAACCAAAAACCAAACAAAAAAACAAAACAGCAACAACAAAAAGAGCTATGGCCACACTCAGGAAAATTTTAAAGTTTAATGGAACAAGACATTTGCAGTTTTTATAATTAAGTATACAAGCATAAACTTGTGTATTTTCCTTAGGGATTTGCTTTTTAAATTTTTAATTTATTTTTCTAAGTGTCATATAAAATATTCTGTTATCAATGTTCCATATAATCCAGAATATGAATATATTTCACAAATAGTATACACAATTTGGGAGTCATTGCTGCATTTTTAAACATAATAGGCTAGATAAAACACAGATTTGAAATCAAAACATTTAATCAGATGTGATTAATAATTTCTTATGCATCATTTATACTTTATTGTATTGCTCTATTAATGAATTATCAATCATTAGGGAAGAATCACTTAATTTAAGTATATAAACATTCATCTATCTTTGGCTTTCTTACACACTCATTCTCTCTCTCTTTTTCTTTCCCTATCTTCCCCCACACACATACACACACACACACACAC
>LOJH01018416.1:11323-21764 GCA_001685095.1 Ellobius talpinus
ACACACACACACACACACACACACACACACACACACACATACACACACCCCAAAGAGAAAACAAAAGAAAACCACACATATAATCCCTTTCCATTACTCTGCTCCTTGTGATAGAGGATCTTTAAAGAAATACAAAAATAAATACAATTTCCTTGGCAACCAAAGTCTATAGAACATAGACTGCAAGGAAACATAAAATAGTTTTCATTGTCTGTGGCAATGGTAGTAAATGGCTAAATAAGGAGGAAAGAACAGGAATCAGTTTTATTACCTATTCAAGTCAGCGTACTATCAACACACCAGGACAAAAGCAAATGCAATTTTCCTTTTCCAACTGAGTAGTAAATATACACTAAGGAATACAAATGTAACATTGGTTCAAGACAATTATGAATATAAATATTTTATTTGTGTAATGTTATCAATTTATGTGTTATTTTTCACTCAAAATTTTATGCTCTGCAAATTTAGTAAAAAACATCTTGTTTCATAATTATACAGATAAAAACTAATTCTATGATATTTCACACTTATTTTGAATGTCAGACATGACTGAAGGTATTTTCTAATAGATCAATCACACAGATAATTGAAATTACAAATTAAAACTAAATTCCTTGTTAATAGCCTAGAAAATGAATAATACAAACCCTAAATATTAAGTCATATAATAATGACAGATTGTGGTGTTAAACAAACACAATGATAACAAATGATTTCATATTTATTGTCCTTATATCAATAATAATGTTGGTTCATCATATTGTAAAATTAATATCTTAGATTTAATCTTTCTGACTTTCTCAAGTTAAGAAATTATTAATATGATTTATTAACATTCAGTTTACATTTATTTATAAATTAAGAAAATCATTATTAACAATTAAATGTCATCCATGTGCATTATATTTAATATTATTATGGCTGAACTATTTATTCTCATTCTATGGCAAAACACTTGAGCAAAGAAATGTAGAGAAGAAATTGTTTGTTCAGCGAGTCTTCTGTGCCAATGAGTTCAAGTCTATCCCCATTTTCTATTTAATTAACTTTAATTTATCTGACTTTATGTATAGGTTTCGATTGAGTTGGACATGAGGTTTGTGCAGCGTGATAACTATGGATATATTTGCCTTCTTCTATATGCAGATACTTATTTTGATTAATACCAGTTGTTAAAGAGGCCATATTTTTCTTTGTATTTTTTCTGTCTTCTTTATAAAAGCTCAGATGGCCAAAGGTTTGTAGATTTATGTTTTTATTACTATAAACCTGCAGTACAAATTTAAACCTTAAATGATGTTATTTCTAGAATATTTTCATTGTTTGAGATTGTTTTAGCTATGCTGGAATTTTTGTTTTTCCATATAAAGTTGATAATTGTCAGTTTAAGTTCTGTGAAGAAGTTTTTTGAATTTTGATAGAGATTTCAATGAATGTGCAGGTTGCATTAAGCAGGCACTAAGATTAACAATGAATAAATGGAACCTGATTAAACGGAAAAGCTTCTGTAAGGCAAAGACACTGATACTACTTTTGGGAAAAAGTAGAAGCCTACAGAATGGGAGAAGACTTTTATGAACTCCATATTTGGTAGGGGCCCAAGGCCATTGTACATAAGAAATCAAGAAACTAGATATCACAACCAAATAATCCAGCTAAAAACTGTGTGCAGATCTAAACAGAGAATTTTCAATAGAGGAGACTCAAATGGTTGAGAAACACTCAAAGAAATGTCCAACATCCTTGGTGATCAGGGAAATACAAATCAACAATATTCTAAGATTTCATCTTACACCTATCAGCGTAGCTAAGGTCAATAACACAAATGACAGTTCACACTGTTAAGGATGTAGAATAAAGAGGAACACACATCAATTCCTGAGGAAGTACAATTTGTACAGCCACTATGGAAATCAATATGGTGCTTCCTTAGAAAATTGGATATCAATCTACCTCAAGATCCAGCTATACTACTCTGGGGCATATGCCCAAAGATGCTTCATCCTACCTCAGGGAAACTTTCTGAACCGTGTTCATTGCTCCTCTATGTAGAACAAATAATAAAAATCTAAAGATCAGAAAAGCAAAGCATCGAGTAACTGCCTCTTACTTCTACCTCAAACCAAAAATTGCTATCCTGCCTCCATGAATTCTCAGAATGAGAATGGGCATGAGACCTGTCTCTTCCCATTATATTACTCTCTAGTGCTGGGATTAAAGGTATGCACCACGGCCCAGCCACTATGGCTAACTAGTGTGGCTGATGGCATTAAAGGTGTGTGCAACCACTGCCTGGCCTTTATGGCTAACTAGTGTGGCTGCTTTGCACTGACCTTCAGGCAAGATTTATTTATTAAGACACAAATGATGTACCACTATATTATTTAAAATACAGAGAACTGGAAACAACCTAAATCTCCATCGGTTGAAGACTGGATTGAAAAGAAAAAGGTGATATATTTACACAATGGATATTTGATTCACTCCTTAAAAAATCACATCATAAAATTTGCAGAAAAGTTTATGAAACTAGAAAAATCATCCCGAGTGAGGTAACACTGACCTAGAAAGATATACGTAGTTAGAATTCACTTATATGTGGATTTTAATCATTAAATAAAATATAATCAACCTGTAGTCTGTAGGTACAGAAAGGTAAGGTAAAGAGGAAGGACTAGAGACAGCAAAACAAATAGATATCCCAGAGAAGGAGAAATAGAATAGATTTGTGAGCTGACTGAGGATGATGGGGACATAAACGGTGGAGAGGAGGAAGGGAGGCAGGGCTTAGAAGGGAATATGGGGAAAGAAATCTGAAAATGAGGGGCATTTGAAGGATGTTGTGGAAATCTAGTGCACTGGAAACTTCCTAAAAATATAATGGTGTTCCTGTTGATGTTTCCAAATAACTCGGGAGATAGAGTATCTGCTGTCCATCTCTCTTGTTATCAAAGGAGACTTTCAGTGCCAGGGCAGATTTGCATTCAGCTGATGGCCAATGGGGTCCTGTGGAAATGTCAAACAAACCAGGATGTTGCCAAGACCATGATTTGCTTGCTCTCTGCAAACTGACATCAGGGAGCAATACCCACACAACTCATTGAATATGAAAGCATCAAACTGCTTGGGAGACCAAGAATCACATACTAGATACCCCAGAGATCAAGGTAAAACCAAATACTATTGGTTTTTAAGAAAGTATAGTGTCAATAAAATATCTTCTAATGATATTCTTCTACACTCATGGATTGATGTCTTTTTCAGTCATTATCAGAGAATCTTCCTTCTTCATAAGACAGTAACAAATGTAAAGACACACTGTCAGACATTATACGGGGAGAGGCATCCACTGGAAACACAGCACTCAATGGGACGTCTCCATCATATCCCTCCTGTCAGAACTCAGGGAACCTCTCAGGAGAGCAGATGGAAACGGTATAGGATCACCGGAGACGGGGACAGCAAGACCACAGGGCACTGAATGAACTGAGCAAGGCTTGTGCAGACTCACAGTGACAGAAGAAGCAAGCGCAGGAAACACATTTACAACAGGTCATCCGCATATATAGTACAGCTTTCACTTTCATAATTTTATGGGAATCCTGAGGTGTGTATGGTTGAATGGGTATCTAATTTTTGTGTCTGTTCTTGGAGCTCTTTTCCTATTGGATTTCTAGGTCTGATCTAAATGTGATGGCATCTGTTTTTTCTTATTATACATATTTTATAATATTTTGTTATATATGGTTGTTATCTCTCAGAAGCCTATTGATTCCTAACAAGAATTGAAAAAAGCGTGGATAATGAGGGGAGTAGAGGTGGGAAGAACTGAGAGGAGTTAAGGGAGAGGAACTATAAAAAGGACATATTGTATTAGAAAAGAATATATTTTTAGTAAAAAAAATAAAAAGGAGAAGAAGAGGTATAATTTGACTCATGTTTTGAAGTCATTCTACCCTAGGAGCGCATCTTTCATAGAGCAACTGATTTCACAGCAAACGTGGAAGCACAGACGTTGAGCTAGAAAAACTGTCTACTTTATACCATCATGAGTACACCTCTACAAGACAGGGAAACTCAAATTCACAGCAGATCCTTTTGCCTTCAATAATCTCCTCTGGAAATATACTCACAGAGAATTACTGATTAATCCCCAGGGACTTCTCAATTTAATCAAATTAAAAACAAGATTATCTATCACAGTATATCTCTCAACCTCATGAATAATGACCAGGTATAATGCTTAGATTTTGAATAATCATCCTACCTATAGGTGTATCTTCCTATAATACTAAAACTGCCTGTGATTATGGTAGAAAAGTAAAATTTTAGTATACTGTACAATAATATTCTTTTGCATCAATTTAGAGCTCATGGGCCTCTGGTGAAATGTGAGGTCACTATGGAGACATTCTTGGGCAAGTATATGGTGTTCACATTGGAAAGGGTGTTCCTGCATCTGTTATATATCTTTTTTTTTGCTTGTCTCAGGCTCTAGTAATTCCTGTTTAATATATTTCACCACATTTCTACTTTTAATTTTGTTAGCTCATGCTTGGTGGTTTGCATTTCCCTACTATAATTTTGTTTTTAGGGGTCCTACGTGTTTGGTTCCCAGTTCACCTCTGATGATGGAATGTTTATGAAGACACAGACCAAAGAATGGTAAAAAGTAATCTTGATAGCTAATGTCATTTGTTCATGATGGAGTCTTTCTTGCTAAATTTAAAAGTCAATGGGGGAGAGGTAGCCAAATTTTATATTTATTTAATTTTAAGGATCTCATTACATTCAGCTCATAAAATTGTCTTACTGAAATCCTTAGTCTTTTTCTTCTTTTAGCTACAGAACCTAAAAATTCCTCACTTTATTTAGGCAGGATTAACACTCTTCTACTTGTGTCTGCTAGATGGGTCATGCTGTCTCAGAGGACTGTAATACTCACCAAAGCAGGTCCAGGACTTCTCACACAATAATGAGACATCCAATAAAAAAAAATTAGACCTATTTGTAATGACTACAACAACATATTAATTTTCAAAAATAGAAAAATTAATTTTCTTTTAATATTTACACACAGAAAAACAAGTTTAAACAAGAATTTACTCAAATATAATGGTATAAATAAACCTTAAAAAACCAAACTGATGGGTTAAAATATGTAAGACTCTTTTTAAATGATGTAATTCTACATGTATTACCTATATACACAAAAATGTCTTTGAAACATGATGTTAACAATTTTAAAGGGCTGATAAAGAATAAAATGTTTTAAGAAATACTAAAAATCAAAATGTTCATAGCAATATTATCTTTAAAGAGATTAAAATAATTATAAATATGAAAACATAAGTAATTATGAGTTTTCAGTCACTAATATATGAACCATAAAAATATATAAAGATCAAGGTCCTTAAAATTCCTATATAAGTAATGGTAGCCTTAATATTAAGTATTTTAATAATTAAGTGAAGAATTGATAGGATTACTAAAGTTTATAAATAGTACTAAAGTTAAAATAATATTGTTTTAATTTATTTAACTAGATAATGATATATTTATTTATTTGCCTGTCTTTATATTTACCTATCCTCACAAACCTGAAACTTCAATAGTTGTCTCATAATCTTCACCTAGACTTTTATAATACTTTATCTCATCACAGACCTCATTGTGCTCATTTCCTGTAAACAGTATCTTAATTGAAGCAGTTGCATAATTAATATTTCTGATCCCATTCTTTATGCATCATCTTACCCTAATATTAAGATTCAACCCATCATAAAATCCTTTCACATACAGCAGCATACCTGCCACAACTTCTTGAATTCAGTCCCATTTCAATTGCCACATATGTTTTAGCTGTACTCAAACACTTCAGTGTTGTTGATAATTTTGTCACATTTTCATGGCATTTTTTCCTCCATTCAAGTTTTCTACTAAACTTAAATAATGTTTTTAAATATTAACTGAAGATACATTGCATGTTCATTCTAAATTTTCATCTCTATTAATCCATTATCAAAATTTCACAACCTTTTGTTAATTCACAATATCCCAAATTATCAGCATTACCATTCCATCTAAAACCAGCTTCTTTTCCCACTATGTGATCTTAGGGTTGCCAACTCTTTTACCTCTTTAACAGGTACATTTCTCATCTGAGGTAGAAATTTTCAGTTAACATTCTTCTTACTTTTATCATAAAATGAACTTTGTGTATTTGATCATTGTGGTTTTTCCTAGCCTTGTCTGGTTGTACTCAGGGTTCATTTGTATAGTAACCTCAAGAATATAGTGGAAAATGTGCTATTAGAAAATAATACTCATTACAAGCAGGAGTCCTATGAATAAAACAATTTTAAGTATTTTCCTTTCTATGAAATGCATAGAAATAAACTATTTTTAATAAATTTGCTAAATATAGACTAAGTATAAAAACAAGCACTAAAACATCATTTTATTTTTTATCATTTATTACCCTCCACTGAATATTTTTTATTAACACAAATCGAAAATACATTTATATTATACACATAAATAAAGTGATTCTATTTTATCTCCTTACTGTAAACAGATGAATTCAAAGAAGCCAGAGGTGTAAATATTTTAATTAAGCTGTGAATACTCAGTTATATCTATAATAACTTGGCAATAAAATTTTGTTTTTTTCCACAATCAATAGTGATTTTTACCTAATTTCTTTCTGGAAGAAAATGGAGAACTCATAAATATAAAAGGAGCATGTGCCACATGCTGACAATTTTAGGACTTGTTGGGATGGCTTGAAAATTGCCACTTGATCTGTCTAATTGTTTGGTAGTACACATTAACTCACAGGGACAAAACACTTTCAGTATGGCTTATTTAACTGATGACTCAGATTCTATGACAATAGTGATAGACTTCTGTTAAATATGCATTAGATGGTAATTCTCCATCTATTTCGTAGGTGGTTTGAAAAACTGAAATTAGAAGCATATTATAATCAGTTCCACACGTTCTTGAATATAAGATGGTCATGTTCACTAGCTTTGTGTAATAAACTCATAAATACTGAACACACAAATTCTTGAATGTTTTATAGTAATTAGCATAATACACATGTGTTTGTGTTTAAGACCCTATCTTCCTCTGTGCATGTCTTCATGTACTAAGTCCTTTATGTAAAAATAGTTTGCTGTAGGAAAATGATTTGACTGTACTCATTAGCTCTTTGTGCATGACTTCAGCTTTCCTCCCTCCCTGTGTGGTGGGCTCTGAAGTATAGAATATCTACTTTTAGGACCTTCCCTTTCTTTTTTTCTCCTATTGGGCATTTATTCTCATTTTACCCCACTTTCACTCTATTTTTCTAGAACATCATTTAGCAAATGGTTGGCCATCTGCTTTCCTTTATAGAATGAACACCAGGTAGCCCATTACTTTTGAAAGCCTAGACAAGATTCCACATGCTAAAAGAAAATGCTCAATGCAGAACAAGTCATTATTCCTCTTATTGGTGTCAAGGCACAGTATGAAAAAATTGCTCGTGTTTCAATCTAAAGGGCACCTCCTTAGATGAGTTGAATTCAGAGATAATGTAATGAAAGTACTCTTCCCTTTCTTTCTGAGGTCCTTGATATGTAGTAGAAAAGAACATTAGATCTCACCAAAGCATTATTGTTAACAGTTGTATCCCCACTGTCTATATTTCAGTACATAATCAGCCTGAATTAAAGATTTTTCCTATACTAAAAAAAATCAATGTTTTTGGATGCATCATAAAGTTAAGCTTGGTGAAAATTCACAAACACTTGCTAATATTGTGATCAGCAGAAATAAATTGTTCTGATATAATACAAAGTAGTGCAGATAATAAAATGTTCTATTTATATCTTACATTTTCTACACTTTTAATAGTTTTCTATATTTCTACATTTTCTAATATTTTTCATATTAGTAATCCATTAAACAATCAATGTGGAACACTTGCAAAATCATTAAAGATACAATGAGAACATTTCACTCATGGTTTTATAAAAATGAGTCAGAATGAGCCATGGAAGATTCCCGTATTAAAAGTACAGACACAGCCAAAGTCAGGAATGGCTAGCACTGAAGTCAGTTTAATTCCATCTGTGTAAACTGCTTTTGACATTGATAATGCCATAGTATAGACCACTGCATAATTTTCCTCAAGTAGAAATTGTGTAACGATTAAAGATATTTCAGGCAAAATGAAAGAAACAACCTATAAGTCATGGACATTAGTCAAGGGTTGCTCTTCCTACCCTTATGTAATCAGTCAATGGGGAGTCAGGTGATGCAAACAGAAATGTTGGCTCTGCTGGCCACATTGTGTCCTTATTGAGCACAACTCTGGTTCTCTTTAACTACTCTAGACATCTGGGTTAGTCTGAATCTGGTTATGTCTAAGAAGATAGATCATGAGTCTACTCATATTTACTTGATTTCAGATAAATTCTCATGATATCTCAAAAACACCCATTTAAGGAAATCTGTATAAGCCATAAGTTGTTTATTTCTGCTGATCACAATATCATTAAGTGTTTGTGAAGTTTCTCAAAGCTTAGATTTATGATGTATCCTCAAACAGTCTATAATTCCAAGTGTTGAAATTTTTAATACAGTAAGATCACATTTCTTTATATTTCCTTATATACAGTGGAAAGAATTTGAAGGATATGGTTACTGTTATTGATCCAATAACCAAAGTTGATATTAAACTGATTTGGTCTGATCAAGTCAATTAAGTCTTAAAATAGAGTAAAAAGAGATTGGCGGGATGTGGGAAGGGTTCCTTGCTGCTCTCTAGGAGAAAATGGCCATGTAGTAAATGATCATGGCACAGTTGGCAGTGGCATCACAATTTATCCCTACTGCTTATACTGGCATTTTGGGAAATGATTTTCTCTGGATGGATACCTTGCTCAGCCTGGATATAGGAGAGTGGGCCTAGGATCTTTGCCAAAGCAATGTGTCTTATCCTCTCTAAGGAGTGGATGTAGGGTATGATAAATGGTTAGGTGGAGAGAATGGGAGGAGAAGGAGTTGGAACTGAGATTGGTATATAAAATGAAAAAAGATAGTTTGCTTTCTTTAAAAAAAATAAAATAAAGTTTGACAAGAAGTTTTCAGAAGCTGAAGTAGATCCATCTGATTGCCATAGAAGTGTATACCAGCTCTATAGTCACAGATGACTGAACTTTGCCAGCAGTAACTGAGTTTGAAAGAAGTCTATAAACCCAGATAGGAACCCACTGGAAGCAGAGTGCTGGATGTATCCTTCAGATACATGATCAAAAATGCTATTAGTATTCAAATCCCTGGCCAGTAGCAGAAGGGAAATAATGACTCAGAAAGCATTAACATTTTCATCTGTGATTATGTATTACTCAGGAATAGAAAACGAGTATATAGAATATGCTTTGTATATTACAACCTCCTTTCCTTGCCTGTGAATGGGGACTATGGAAATATGAATCTCATGACAGTGAGTAGATGCAAATATTAAAACAAATCTCTAAAGGGAATCAAAGCCATAAGTACACTATTTTTAATTCCTTATAAAAAGAACATTTACAGTTAATATTAGATGAATCAGTTCTACCCTTAAATAGGGAGGTGGGTTCACCTTATGAAAAAGGAATAAACAGCTAAAGCTCTATTTTATGTGTTGCCTATAGCATGGTCAGGCACTGGGAAGACAAAATGACAAAGGAATGACAGATATTAGGACCAAGGAATTAAATTCTGTCCACAATCTTACCATATGAAATCAAAGAGAATCGCAAATTCACAATAATACATAGGCATGAAAATACCTTTATTGGATCTGTGAGACTTAAGAGTAATGGAAGCATATAGAACAGGCCTGAGTCAATTTCCCAAAGTTCTTATCTAAAGATAAAACAAACATAAATGTTGAGATTAAAATGAAAACTTGAGGAAGATTTGAAACAATAAATTATATTAAAATTTCTAGATGATTTGCCCATTGTCCTTCCAACTTTGTGTCTAAACAAGGGTGAAGTTTACATTTTTCAGTTATATAGTTAAAATAGCTTGAATAATTATTATCTTTTGCTAAATGAATATATTCTTGAGTGATTATTTTGCTCCTCCAATGTAACTTTCGAGAAAAATAATCACTAGCCATACAATATGAGATTCTGGATTTTTAGTGTTTAATGATTATTGCTTTGTCCTCTCTTTACCAGCATAATACTTCTTTTTGTATACCTTTGAAAATAAGCCTACAAGTTCTAGAAAATAGTCATGTTTTATTTTTATCATTTTGAAATATAGTAAATATTTGTAATACTGTTTTACTCATTTACAATTCAGACATTGTAGTGATACGAGCACGGGCCTGCTTTTAGTCCCGCCCGGCTCCCACACGGCTAGCTTATACTCTGAAATAACAACACACAAA
>LOJH01018417.1:0-12260 GCA_001685095.1 Ellobius talpinus
TAGATATAGATAGATAGATATAGATATACATTCACAGTAGTGATAACTATTTGATAGTACCTTAGACTTATTTTTTCAAATTTATTTATTTGTGAGTGTGTGTGTGTACATAGTGACAAGCTTCTTTACCCTCTGATCTCTCTTGATAGCCTTTTAAGTTACTTTAAGGTTCTGTTTCTTAATTGAAAATGAGGTGAGGAGCTGGTTCTCAATGTTTCCTTTACTCTTTCTGCTCTCTCCTCCTCCTTTTTCCCCACCTGTCTTCCCCATCCTGGCAAGTCACTTTGCAGCTCTTCTTCTTCCCTCACCCTTTCCCATTCATGTCCATGTATAAGTGTGTGTGGTGTGCATGTGTGCACCTGCGCAAATGCATGAGCCCTAGCTTTGTCAAAGTTCTGTTGGGCACAGGGAACCAGGGGTGAAAAGGTTAGGTGCAATATCTTCCCTGTGAAAAGAAGAGTAGAGAACAGAAAGGGTTCATCAGGAACCTGCTAGATCTTAGAGCCTAAGGAAGAACTTGAAATTTTCGAACTTTTCATATGAAGAATGGAAACTTTTTCTAGACCTAGCTGCCAAAACGATCAAATGAACCCAGCGGTAGAGTGTCTCAGTTGGCTCCAAGGAGCTGTCAGCTTAAAGCACTTGGAGACATCTCCAGTGACAGCTGCTAGCAATCCCACAGCTACTCTATGAAGTGGGTTAGTCTGGGCGATTACATGTGAATAGGAATCAAGGAACAGAAAAGAGTACCTTTTCATTCTCAAATAATTCTTGAAATAATATGTAATTCCTCTGACCCCAGGATTCTGAGCTGAAACGTGTGGCTTCTATAGAGAGATAAACTTACAAGGGACATGCATACAATTTGCTTATAAAGATCAGAAAATCCCAACTAAACAAAATTGGCCATCATGTCTCAGAATGGGAGATTCTGGGAAAAACAGAGCAATGGTTACACTCTAGCTAACAGGCTGTCCATGAGAGGAAGGATTCATGCTGTGAATATGAAATTTGGAAACCAGATGTTCCTGTTAGAGAGGCCTCGCCTAGCGCAGAAAGCTGCTGCGGAGGCTGTTCTAGACAAATAAACTGGCAAAACCTGCTTTTGGAGGTGGAGCATGTTTTCTTTCTCTACCATGTCTATCCTCTTTGGCTGTCTTTACCACGCCAGACCATGCACTATTTTGTTCTGCTACTCTTATTATAATTTGTTATTCATTCATTCATTCTTTCATCCATTCATTTTATTATAATCTTATATTTAATTGCAATATAATTACATCATTTTCTCCTTCCATTTCCTCTGGTCCCTCCCATGTACCCTGCTTTCTGTAAAATTTGTAGACTTTTTTCTTTGATTATTGGTACATATGCACACAACATACATATATGTATATATTTTTAAGTATATACATACAAAGACTGCACCAACACACATACTATAGTGGAAAACAGAAAGCTCAGCATGAGGCCTTAAACATAGATCAAAAGCCTACTGATTTTTGAGAGAATCGCTAGTACTAGCTGGCCTCTGATCCCCTATGGAGGTGAACCTGAGCTTCTAATTCTCCTGCTTCCATATCCCAAGCTTGAGATTACAGGTTTGCGCCACCCACCTAACAGACTGGTTACTACCACTAGACATTTTGTTATACCTGCAAGCACAAACACACAGAAGCTATTTGCTCAAGTAAGTCAGGATTTTATCAAGGGGACCAGTGAGACAGCCTGCCTTAGCCTACTATGTGATTTCTGAGATAAAGCTCTATAGGTCATCCCCAAACTAGACAGTAGGGGCTCTTCAGTTACCTGTGAGTATGTGAGATTTAAAGAAAAATTCTGAGAAATATATTTATTGGGGAACATTCTAGATAGGAGATATAGCATATTCAGGAAGGAAAATGAAGCAATCTATAGATTAAAAATTTTACATAGGTCTTACAAGAATATCAGATAGACTTAAGATTAATAAATAATAAAAAATCCACAGTTATCCTAGGGTAAATTGTAATTATAGCTAAATTATTAACCTCCTTACTAAAGAATTTTCAATCAACAACTTACTCAAGGGTTAGTTTTGATAAAGAACACGCTATTGTTTTCAAAGATCAGTGAGTCCTTCAAAAACAGAGAAGATGCCATAATTTATTTCCATTGTCTGTATGCAGTGTGCTTGACATACAACAGTTCCTCATGGTAGCTATTTCTTTGGCTAAAGAGTTGACTATGCAAGCGTGGGATACTAATTCCCAGAATGAACATGAAAAGCCAGGCACCTGTGTTAGCCACCTGGAATCCAAATGCTGGAAAGGTAGAAACGGGGTAGCCTGGGGGAAGTTGGCTAGAGGAGCCAAAAATGGTAGAGCTCTGGACTCAGTGAGAGATTCTCCCTGAAGAGTTAAAAGAGGAGGGCTTTGGAGAAGGACACTTGACTTCTGCTTAGGGCTTCCAAATATATGCTTATATGTGTATGCAACCTGTACTCACACGTGGGCTAACAGACATGCAAATACACACACACACACACACACAACACATTCACACTCTGTGAGAACACACACACAAGTAGTTATTATCCACAATGTCTTCTTGAGAAGTTCTCCATAGGTCTGCACTCTTTAGAAAGGGCATTTGTGCAGGAAGCATGTAGGTACGTGTGTTCAAAGATAGCACCAGGAAAACCAGAAATGTCAAACACTCGGGCTTGTCTTCTCAAAAGAAGGAGACGTGTAGCATATTTTCCACCCAGAAGACTGGGGACAGAAGTGATCGATATCCAGGTGACCTCTTTACTAGTGGTATGCCCACACCTCACTAGCTCCCCAGACCTTTACCTTGAGCCTGTTTATCCCAGTTGATCTACAATAGCACCCTCCTTAAGATCCTTACAAGTAGTATCCTTTACCCTGAGCCTGACTTCTCAGTCTATGGAACCTATTATTATAGAAGATGTGACTTGTACCTTACAAGAGTTTTGATGTGGTTATGCCTTCAGCTTTGCTGAACACAGGAAACATATTCATCACCAGCAAACGTATTTTTCCAAATTGTATTGTACTTAAATAAACCGCCCAGTGTCAGACTCTTAATTTTGAGTCAACACCAGCTACTAAATCATGTTGAGCCTAATTTCCTTCTTGCCTCCCCTGGATTGACATTCGAGTTTTGAAGAGAAAAGAATTTACCACGGACAACTAATTTTAAAATTAGAATATAATTATATCATTTCCTCCCTTATTGTTCCTCCCTCAAATTCCTCCACTGTCTCCCCATCCCACGTAGCTCCGGCTCACATTCATGGTCTTTTTGTATTATTTTATTATTACAGATATCTGTCATCTCTGCCATCTCTCTCTCTATATATATATGTATATATAAAATATATATACACATATACATATGTAATGTAGCCTGTTGAATTTATTTAGTGTTGCTTACATATATATGATTCGAGATGAACATTTAGCAATGGATAATCAGCTAGGAATCTAATCCTGGGAGAAGACTAACCTCTGGTTTTCAGCATGTCTGGTACTGGATACTCATGGCTAGTGAGGTCATAGATCTTAGAAAAGCACCTACTTACTACTGGCACTTTACTAAACTAGCATAATTCTTGTCTCCACTCTAAACACTTAGGCTTCTAACAAGAGACAGGTGTAGCTCTTAGCTCCTGTCAGAGAAGCTTCTCTCTGCAACAAATGGAGACCATTACAGAAAACCACAGGTGGTCAAATTGCAGAGAAAAGCGGATGATGGTAATGATGGTCGTGGCGGTCCACCCAGCCGCAGAGGGTACATGTAGAACACAACTCCTGTACCTAAGGTTCAGGGAGCACCAGGAAAGGGGAGGTGGAAAGATTTTGAGAGCCAGAGGACCAAGAAGGTGTCCTTCCAATTGTGTCTCCATGGTTAATTCTTAGTGTATGACTACAGCCAGTACACACTCAGGTCTTTGCCTCCAAGCCTAAGTATCTACTCGTTAGTTCACTACTTGGAGGGGGAGGTACCAAAAATCTATGGTGCTTTCCTGTAACAGAACACTACAGAATCACACAATTAGGCGCAATAAATATGATCATTTCCGTAAGGATTCAGATGGAGTTGAAAAGTACCTTTCCAGCACAGGATGCATCAACATCCTGTTATTGATAATACAGAAAACTAAGTGAATACCAAATAAGAATATTGAATAAATGATTTGTGTCACACTGTGTTTAAAACAAAGACTTCTGAAATTGCCAGTTTTAGGCTCCTGGTATAGTATGTTCTAGATATTTTAAATGTGTAGTCGGTGACTCACTTGGCCTCCAGACACGGCTTATAAATACTCCAACTGTGGAGGAGAGAGCGCTTCTAGAGCGCCGCTTAGAAAGCCTGGGCTTGTGGCAGGGGCTTGCTGCTCTCCCACAGCCACTTCCGGTAGTACAGAGATTAACTTCCGCTCAAGGTTTTGTGAACCTTCCTGCTGGGTTTCCAGACAATACCTTTTTCATTATAAAGACATGATCTCCCTCCACACACACCCTCTTTCTCCGTTTCAAGCCAAACTATTTTTCTGCTTCTCACATCGTGAAGCTATGCTGCCTTCAGACTTCTGAGTCATGAGCAGAGAGTGGCTCCCCCAGTTTTTTGCTTCGGGTCCCCATGCTTCCAAATGTGCACATTTGCTGAGTGAATCAATGATGTGGAGGAGGCTTCCAGAAACTATGGCCCTTCCTACTGCTGCGCACACTGCCCATGGTTTCCTCCCACCCCATCCATCAGGCTCTGAGAGTGAAAAGAAATTCTGCCCAGTACACTGTTTGCAGGAGTACCAAAGAAAAGAACTCCCACAGGAAACCATGGGCCTATTTCTTCAATAATGTGAATCGGTCAAAACTGATGAGCTCAAATTATATTGTTTTGACGATCTGGTAGTTTTTTAAAGATCACAGAGATAGGGATTTATTTCAATGCTAAAGTACTGGCCTAGTGTATTTGAGACCCTGGCTACAATCTCTAGATTGTGTGTGTGTATGTGTGTGTGTGTGTGTGTGTCCCACTGGTGGTTCAAATGCTTCTATAACAGCGGTTAGTGCTGAAACAACTCTGATCTGAGTGAGAAAGAAACAGATGAAGGACAGGGGGTCTACCATTTAGGTCTTCATCCTGGAACCAAAGATCTACTTAACTGCCCCCGGAAATGTGAGTCAAGGTAGACAGTGTCAGTATTATCTCTGTGTTGTGCTCGTCTTTCATCTTTCATGGTAATCTAAAGGGTGTTCAGGACTCCAAATCTTCCACACACTACACTGCAGCTGTCTCCACATGGAGAGGTGCAGGCTTTAATAAGTCAAGAAAACAGTCAAAACTGTGGGTGACTTCAGACTTCTTATCTTTTTGCATACCAGTAATTTTAGGAACGTGTCTGTCACTCGGATCTTAAATAATGGTAATCTAGGCCAAAAGTGTTTCTGTCTGAACTTTTAGTATTTTTATCATATCCCTTGCATGGAAATGAGGTCTGGCTTCTGTGGATCCTAAAACTGTGCTCTGTGAGCACCAAAGAGTTTCAAGCAGACACTCTCAGAAGAAATCCTAGAATGGATTTGATCTCTCATTTCTAGGTGATGCCTACAGTGTAAGCTGAGCAGGGAAACTGCATGATTAGCCCAGTCACTGTGGGAGCTAAGTTATAATACACAAGCAGCCTTTGCAGAGCACTAGGAAAAGACAGTTTTGCAATCCAGCCCAGGTGCTCCTTCCCAGCTCCTCATAAATTGTCAGGGAAGGAAAGTCTCTTCCAAGAATGGTGTTTTAAGGACATCTACTCAAGGGGTAATGTTAAACCTTAGATTTTTTTCACCCTGAGAAAAGTTTAAGGACGTCATAAATGAGTGATGTCTTTAGTTAAAATTTCTATTGCTGTAAGGAGATGCAATGACCACAGCAACTCTTATAAAGGTAAACAATTGGGGTGGTTTACAGTTTCAGAGGTTTCGTTCATTATCATCCCGATGGGACATGGCAGCGTGAAGGCAGACATGGTGCTAGAGAAGGAGCTGAGAGTCCTACATCTTGATCCTCAGACAACAGGAAGTGAACTGTTTACCACCCTGAGCTTAGCTTGAGGGAAGGAGACCTCAAAGCCCACCCCCACAGTGACACAGTCACTGAGACCACACCTCCTCCAACAGAACCACACCTCTTAATAGCGCTACTCCCTTTGTGGGACATTCTCTTTCAAACCACCACAAGTGAAAATTGGATGCTTTAGAGCAGTTAACTGTTTGCCAGTCTCCCCCTAATACTGTCTCATCATGGAATGGTGTGGTTCAGAGGGAAGCGCCATTTGACCTGTGAGCATCACTGAAAATGCCAGAGAGCAAACAACGGCGAAAAACTGGAGAAAAGCTCCGCTCCTCTCTTTCTATCTCTGCTGAGTGACAAAGGGGACTTTGCAGTCCTGTTATTCTAATAAGAATGTATTTGGTAGGCACCGTGTATCTTTGAACTGTGTGTGGTCAGTTTGTGGTGCTCTAGCGGGTGTTACGGCCACAAAGGTCACCCTGAGCAATCCAGGGAGTGGCTGAAGCTCCGTACGTATCATTGCAAACACTGACGTCATTCCTTGGAGTAAAACACAGTCCCATCTTAGAAGCAGCTGTAGACAGAGGGGTTGTGCTTGTGATGAAGGGGTAGTAGGATAACAAGACTGCAGCAACACCCTTGCTGATGCCTCTCGTGGTTCACAGGGTTTATAAGGCTCTCTGCAAATACTCCGAGTGCTGACAAAGAGCACTTAGCAAGACACTGAAGATGCAAAAGTGGAGGCACTTCAGCCATGAACTACCTTAGGACCTCAAAGAGATGAACAACAGCAAAATCAATCAATTACCATGTAGTGTCACAGGATCTTAATACTGTGATGATTTTGCAGCCCATACAAAGAAAAGAAAAGCTGATTTTATTATGGTACTGAGGACAAGGCAAGAATCTCTTTCAAATTAGTCTAATAATCGAATTAGGGACATTAGTCCTGCATTTGTATATAAAAAAAAACCTTTTTACTTTCTGTGTTAAAACTGTGTATTTTAGCCAGGAGGTGGTGGCACATGCCTTTATTCTCAGCATTCGGGAAGCACAGGCAGGCAGATGTCTGAATTCAAAGGGGGGATGGTCTACAAAGCAAATTCCAAGTTCCATGACAGCCAGGAATACACAGGCAAGCTCTGTCTTGAAATGTGTGTGTGTGTGTAGTTAATTATTGTAAGTTTTATGTATCAATGGAAGTTTTTAACAATTCAAATGGAGGCTGATGACTATGGGGTTTAGAAAATGAGGAAATGAGGTTTGGAGTTCCATGCATAGCAGGAAGTCATTGAACTTCCCAGATCATTTCTTCATCTCTGGCAGTGGTATTTTCCTGCTCTAACTCTGCCACTCTTTTATGGATTCTATGCTAAATGAGTAATATGATAGTCACAGGTAGAACATGATATATGTGTACTGGCTATTTTTATTGCATGGAGCTGGAAAGAATTGGGGAGGCTGATTGGAAAGACTAGTGCCAAGGAGTTGAAGAAATTGGTAGGGAGGTCAGAAAGTCTCCCAGGTCCTTCTCAATCATCCACCACACGGTCGAAAGATTTTATTAAGTAAATGCATGTAGATAGATATTTTCAGGATTGTGCTGTGACCCATGCGGTCATCAAATGGGAATCATTTAACATTAAACAGAGGAGCATTGCAATCAAAGGAAATATGTTTCAAGGAATAAACTATATAGCTGATAGGATGGATGAGAAAAGGAGACTTTGGAAGAAGAGTTGAATGGAGGCTACAGTTAATGAAACTGGAATCGTCAGGCCACAGGGTTTGAGAAAGAGGATGTAAGATAGTATATTTAACAGAATATCCAGAAATTGATTTATGTCCCACAGTCCTCTGATGCAACCCTAGATAATGTGTTGAGGAAATATCCTAGTGGTTAATAACCTTCTCTTCTCATGAGTAGATAGAAAAGGGCTTTCAACATTTTCCCTGTGCAGAGATTGATGTACTATTTATCCTCTAGCGAATTCTCCTCTGTAGCTAGTAACTCGCTCCTTATTCCCCGACCCATCATTTCTTCTGCCTGGAATACCCATTCACACTCATACAGAATGTCTTTGTTCTTCAAATACAAGCATAGCATTCATACTTGATGTGTAACCCTATTTGTAACGGTGCTTCCTCCATTACCTCAAAACATCTAACACATGTAGTTGTGACATACACCTCTTTGGGTTATTTATCAAAACCAGTGTGTGGAGTCTGCAGTCTATTTCAAGATCAGATTCTTTTCAAGGATTTATAAGTAGTGTTTGGAAGCTGAAGAGATGGCTGAGTAGTCAAGATGACTCGTTGCTTTTCCGGAGGATTAGAGTTCAATTCTTAGCACCCTTGTCTGGCATCTCATAACCACCTAAAGCTTCTGAAACACCTGAAGCTCCAAGGGAGCCTACTTCTTTTTCTGGCCTCTTCCAGTACATGCACACATGTGTCATATAGACACAGAGATACAGACACATTCACATAAATAAAAGAACACACCTTAAAAATATAGCATTTGGATTTCCTATGCAAGATTTCCCATGCTTAGCCTGCTTCTAGCCATAATACCCAGTATTAGTGACCTGGGCTGTAAATGATGAGGTGCAGTCATACACTAATGTCAGCAAAAGTTATTATTTCATGACAAACTGGAATATGCAATATTTTTTTCTTTCCAGATTGTTAGAAAAGAAAGAGTTCCTCGGTATAAAATTCCTTGTGAAATATGTTTTGTCTTTCCTCAGTTACAGAGGAAGATAGTTCTCTACGTTCTATCATGCTGTGTTTTACAAAGGTTCCTTTCAAAGCAAAATCCCTGAACACAGAACTAGCCATTCTCTGTAGATAGCTGGCAAATTGTATAGCAAACAATCCCCCTTGATGGTAGAATGTGAGACTGAGTCATGGTCATCCCTTCTGCATTTTCTGTTGGCCTTTAGAGACTGCCAGCAACCTCAGAATATTGCTTTATTAATGCAGTTTCAACGAGTAACTTCAGACTTGCTCTTCCTCCTGGGATTCTGTGTGAGGAATGATGCTAAGAATTTAGATGAAATGATTCACAGTCAGATCGTTCTCCAGTGTTCTAAGATGATCGTACTCAGCATGATGGTATTTCCAGGGGAAAAAAAGGGGGGGATCCCGTAAGCATCCTGCATGCCCATTCTCATTGCTCCTAGGATGTCGTTACTATGGATATCCATCAGGTTCAGTTTCCTTGGCTGCCCACTGGGGCTGAGCAGGATGCCCAGCTGATTGTTAATGCCCCCGGGGAAGGAACTGAGCATCAGCTCAGGCTGTCAGCCAGGGCCTCCTGCTTTTCGATTATTTCTAAAATGCCTGTGTATTTGTTTCTCTCTAAACACTTATGGTGACCAATGAGCACATTGCTCTGGGGGCCTAATTTAATTTTGATGCCCCACAAATATTTCACTCAATGAGCAAATAAGAAAATGCAGTATACCTGGAAGAGCCATTTACTTTTCCCAATTTTTTCAAGAAAAAAAAATTGATCCCTCTCACTAGAAAAGACAATGTGTACCTCTTCCACACTCAGAACTACTGCCTAGATAATGTACCTCTGTAGCATGGGTATCACCTCCCAATTTCTAATTTCAGTCTCGTCTATATCTCTTCTTTCTTTGAACAGGAGCCAGCATGATTTTTTTCCCATTTCCATGGTGATATTTTGTCTGTAAGAGGAAGATTTTAGTTTGTTTAAAATTATATAGTCTCTCATGACTAAAATATAACATATGAAACTCAAAACCATTATATAAACAAACACTATGAACCCATTCTCATGAATCTTTTCTTTACTGAATGAGGGATAGAAAGGACCTAATTTTGTTTAGGGCACTAGTACCTACATCCAGAATTTAATTTATGACCTCTTCGGTAATTTGTCTTTTTCATTTAATAATTTTTAAAGTTGTTTTTTGTGGTAAGTTAATTATTTTTACTGATGCATAAATTTTATTGTTTGGAGCATCGTTTATCCATTTCTTCATTCTTCTGCTAAGGGATATTAGGGTTATTTCTAAAGTTTGGTGTTACAAAAGATACAGCAACAGTCAGCATTTCTAACAAGTATTTCTTGTTATCTGCCCATAAGTTTCTGTTTCATTAGAGTTACTGGGCCTCTTAAATTTTCATGTGTTTGACTTTATAAAACTCTGGCAGATGATGTTAAATATACTGGGTCTGACCCATGCGTATCTATCATGACTCTTCAGAATTTTCTTTATTTAGATTCTCAACATGAAAATTCTATCAGAATTGTATTAATTTTTGCCTGTTATAGTAAAAACTTGCTGTTGAGTTCCTATTTTGGATTTTCTGGATGGAGAATAATATTGGGGATTTGTAGGATGTTTATTTAACATTCATGCTTCCGTGAAGTAACAGCCCAGAACTGGACACCCCATCTTTGTTGTGCTATACTTGGCTCACCTTTGTTCAAGTTCTTTACTGGGTAACTACACCACTGATTACAGCTATGGTAAGTGTCTCCTCTTACTTTATGATGATACTATTGATTTCAATATATTAAAAATTCTAATTCTTTTTCTATCACTGGCACACTTGGTGTTTTGTGTGTGAAATATTTTCTATTATAAAGATTGTAAAGATTTAACATTTTTACTGTTCTCTCTAATATTTAAAAATGTAAATCATTCTGAATTGAATCTTGTGTGTTTTCAATAAAAATAACCACAGAAATATTTTTAATGACATTGTTTTCTCCTATTTATCTATGGTGATTGTTCTGTGTTATATTTCTGTATTTGTGTGGGTCAATTTCATGCTCTTCATTCTTTATTTAGCCCATGTACCTCTGTCCATATCCTCACTATCCTTGTTAAATGTCTTTTATAATCATGACATAATGCCCAGTCAATCAAACTCTCCGGTCTCTTAAGAAATACCTTCCTAGGCTTACGTTACTTTCCTGTTTATTTTAGGTGAACTTGGAGGTTGCATGAAAACTTTCATTGTGGTTACTGAAATTGCCCTGAACCTTTAAATTAATATGGGAAGATGAATAGCTTATGACATTGAGCCTTCCTATACATAAAAGTGGACAGTCATTTATTTAGACCTTTAATATACTTCAGTAACATTTTAAATTTTCATAAGTATTCCACATTGCTAAAAATCTTTTAAGTTTTGTTATTCTTTTTTATTTCATCATTTTTTAAAATTTATTTTACATACCAACTACAGTTTCCCCCTCCCTCCTCTCCTTCTGCTCCCCCTGCCTGCCTTCTACACCCTGCCATTCATTCCTCCTCCATCTCCATTCAGATGGGGTAAGGCCTCCCATGGGAATCAACAAAGCATGGCTTATCAAGTTGAAGTGGGACCAAACTCCTCCCCCATGCATCAAGGATGAACAAGGCATCCTACCATAAGGAATAGGTTCCAAAGAGCCAGTTCAGGCATCAGGGACAGGTCCTCATCCCACTTCTCGGGGTCCCACAAAAGACGAAGCTATACAACTGTCACCAAGATGCAGAGGTCCTAGGTCAGTCTCATGCCTGCTCCTTAGCTGTTGGTCCAGAGTCTGTGAGCTCCCACAAGCTCATGGATTTTCCTGTCATGATCTTGATCCCCACCCTTGCTCATATAATCATCTCTCCACCCTCTCTTCAGCTGGACTCCTGGAACTCGGTTCAGTGCTTGGTTGTGAATCTCAGCATCCACCTCCCTCAGGTACTGGATGAAGGCCCCATTTGGACACCCTCTCCCTTATTGCTGGGACTCTTAGCTGGAGTCATCCTTGTGGGTTCCTGGGAGTTTCCCTGGCATCAGGTTTCTCTCTAACCCCATAATGACCCCCTATCATTACTCTCCCCATTCTTCCTGACCCCAACTCAATTATCCTAATCCCTCTTTTTCCCATTCCACCATCCCCTCCCCTCTATTCCACTGGCCCCCAGGACAGCTCATCTATTTCCATTTCCCAAGGAGATCCATGCATCTTAGAGTCCTCCTTGTTACCTAGCTTCTCTGGGGCTAAGGATTATAGCCTGGTTATCCTTTGCTTTACATAATATAAAAGTTTTGAAAATTTGTGTCAGGTGTATTTATTATTCTTGTTGATGTTGATGGTAGTTTGTTATCCAAGTTTCTGTCCTGCCCAGTTCCCACAATCGTTAAGTCCCAAAGAAATCACACAG
>LOJH01018417.1:12318-29617 GCA_001685095.1 Ellobius talpinus
TATATAGCCCATTATTAGCCATTATTCTTATCTGTGTTAGCCACATGGCTCAGTTCCTTTTTCAGCGAGGCAGTCACATCTTGCTTCTTCTGTGACAGGCTCACAACTGCAAAGGAATGGGCTTCCTCCTTCCCAGAATTCTCCTGTTCTCATTGACCCGCCTCTACTTCCTGTCTGGTTGTCCTGCCTATACTTCCTGTCTGGCTACTGGCCAATCAGCATTTCTTTAAAATATAATTGACAGAATATAGACATTTGTCCCACACCAGTGGTTAATATTATCTCCTGAACCCTCACCTACACTGCCACTAAGACAATCATGTATTCTTTCACCCTTATTCTGTGAATACAGTAGATTGAGATGTGAAACTTAAATCAACTTCTTCTGTGTCTTTGGGGTAAATAATTTTTTTTCTCATTTTATTTTCCTATTGTTTTTCAATTTGTATTATAGTTATTTCATGTCTTCTGTTTGTGTTTAATAATTTAGTAAATGCATAAGACATTTTAAAAATGCATTAGCATTAAATATATTTCAGGATATTTTTAACAGGACACTATTGTCTTCCAGACATGAGGCTTCAGCTTTACCCAAATAAGTTCAGACAACTAAGGAATGCTAAGAAGGGTAAAGAAGTCTCCCCCAGGGAAGAGTACACCAACTGATTATCCAAGATCAAATTGGTTAGGCCTGATTATGCATACAGTAACATTATGCAGACTGAGCAGGCTTTCTTTTGTTTGAAGTCAAAGGTTCTTTAGAACTGGGATTCATTTGGTCTCTTTTGAAAGCCCACTGTCATTTTAAAATCTCAGATTCTATGATTTCAGATCTACTAACACTTATTGTTGCTCTGAATAGCAACAGCTTTGTTTTCTTGCAGTCTATAGTGTGTTTTTGGTTGACAGGATTTTATTTGTTTATTACCCGTGTGGGTCTTGTTCAATTTTCTTACATTCTTACATGACTATAATGCATTAAAACTGACATGATGTAATTAAAGACATTGGTACATTACAGGACGCCCCACTCCAGTGATGACCTGTGTGGTGTACGTATGAAAATGGAAACACATCAAGATGTACAATGCTTGTATATCTCCCAGTGTCCCTCACAATGAAGCGTGTGCATTGTAGCCCCTAGAGCCTCTAGGACTCAAACTCAGCCTCCTCCTGCTTCTGAAACATCCCTTGTCTCTTCTGACCCACAAGTAACTATACTTCGTTTGTACCACAAATCTGTACATTCTCCTGAATACTTCAGCCTTCTGGATTCAGTGTGTATATCCCCTTCTGGTTTTCCATTTCCCAAGTGCCCCTCTTTCAAGTTCCCATTACAAACTACACATACCTACTTCAACTTGTACAGTGTTGTTTTCAGCCCTCATTTTCCTACCAAACTCCAAGGACAAAGTGTGTTGTTTCTTCAACTTCAGAATATAATCGAAGGGTAATTGTCTGTGTCAAGTTGGAGTGAGTCCTGTTTGTCATGTTCTCCTCCTGTGTAATTATTACTAGTGCTTGCTTTCATCTTTGAAAGTGATGGCAATTATACAGCCATCCTAATACTCAAATGTCTGAAGGAAAATAGAAGCAAAAGGAAGACACAGGGAAACTTGAAGCAGGGAAACAAAGCTTGGCATATTTCTAAAATGTTATTTTTTTCTGTGAATAAATTTGCTGGTGAACACTTGCAAGGAAGCCAGGAATCAAAGGGCCTTTAATCAGGCAGAGGCTACAGGATGTTATCAAGGGGCCTGACATAATCACATCTCACCTTTTTACAAAAGTCATACTGCTGTAACTAGCAAAAAAATGGATTTGAGAAGTGCAAAATTATTTGCCTTCATCCAGAATCAATCATTAAAAAGCTACATTTTGTAAAATATATTCATGATGGTGAAAAGTAAGCATTTTCTCATGGGCATACCAAAGAAAATGTCTGTTTCAAAATGCAGCTAGGGATAGTGACTCCAATGCATTGAACGCGAGCACTAAGATTTGCCAAGTATCTTTACAAATAGACTTTTATCTGTGTAATGACTGTGCTAAGTAGGCCACTAAAATGCTGTTGGCATTGTTTTCTTTAGATCAGACATGGGCCGTTCAGTCTTAAGTAGCATTTTAAAGACTGCCTAGCCCAAGTGTTCGAGTAAACTGTATGGTGGTTTTCTGATTTCAGAGCTGATTCTTCTCACATTAACACATCATGACTGTCAGACTTTATGAGATGGTTCAATAAATTGATTTACTGAAAAGCGCTGTATACTGTAAGAAGGGTACCTACTGTGAAGTACAGTTATTGCTGCTAAAATCACCCTCATAAATTTTTATTATCAGAAACAATATCCTAAAAATTTACAGCCCACGGAATTATCTTTAGCAATTTATTTACCGAAATAATCTCCATTCTACATAAAACCAATTCGAAAAGTCAACACCCTCCACCTCCACTCCAATTTCAGGGGTTATTAAATTGAGAAATAACTGGTCTAACTCATTAGGTTGTCTGTAGCTACAAAGACCATATTTTCATTCCTTAAATTCCACTCATAAACTCACCCTGAAGCTGCCTCATCTCAATGCCTTGCTGATGCTTATATTCCCTGATAATTCAACTCTGTGGGTGTGTGTGTTCATCTTCTCTGAATCTATATTCCCAGTGTAGACTGGAGTAGATCAGCATTGTTCTTCTTTATCATATATAAAAATATGTTTGCTTACTTTTGTCTGTCTGTATCACTGAATTGTGACTGTTGCCCGCATGATCCTTGGACTGAGAAGGTAGCCCAGTCATGAAGGTATTTGTCAGATAAGTATGGGGCCTACATTTGACTATCCAGAACCTTCATAAAAGATCAGGCAGGTTCTAGGGGCTCATGTCTATTAAGCTTAGTGTACTCCATGTCATTGAAAGGCTGTGTGTGTGTGTGTGTGGGTGTGGGTGTGTGTGTGCCTGTGAAGACAGATGGCTCCTGAAGTATTTGCACATGGGGTTAGCACAAATGCATATATACATATATGTGTATACACACAAAAGACCCATGGACCTTTAAATAATTTAATACATATATTTCCTTCCTCATTTTACAAACTGAATTAAAGTATATAGTATGAGGAAGTGATGTTGCATTATGAATAAACCATTGACTGGAAATACAGTTGAGGTAATAGATAAGATTTTTTCTTTATTTTTGCGATTTTCAGGTGTATATACAATGAAATATCATCATGTCCGTTCCACATTGCCACTTTCCGACTCCCCATATTCCCCTTCTCTCCCAAATTCATGCCTGCCTGTATGTGCGTAAGTGTGAGGTCATCCACAGGAGCATGGGAAACCTCACGGTAGCCAAATCCTCCAGAAGAGAACGATTATTCCCTCCCTAGCATCTATTCTCTGCCTCTATCTCCTCAGTAAGGGGTGAGACCTGAAGACAGCCTATTGAATCTAGGACAGATATTTCACTAGCTTGATCTTGTGCGGCATGAGCGTGATAACCACATCACATTCAGAAGACAGTATTTCATAACACTCCTTCCTATCCTTCACTTTTCTTCTCCTCTTCCATAACACTCCCCGAGTCTGTGTAGTGTTGAAGTTATATGTATTTAGGGCTGAGAATTCAGTCTCTTCTTTTTAGAACTTTGACCATTTATGTTTCTTTCCATCAGCTGCTTCTTACTGCAAAAAGTTGTTCTCTGAGCAAGTTCAAGAGCAGTTCATGTCTCTTGGTAGAAATGTAAATATCTTGGTGGTTCCTTGATGCCATGGAAACATTTGTTAATAAAAAACCCAGTTCCAATGTAATTACCCTACGTGTGTTGACAATGTTGCTTATTAAATGAACAAGTTTGTTAAATGCACAAGGCAGTGCAAGGTATGAGGAACCTTCCTACAAGTTATTGGTCAGCAAGGTTTAAGAGGTTTCCAAAACAACATGGACAAAAGCCACTGCCTTGGATTTCATACCATAACTACATTGTAAGACCCTGTTAATGAAGACGTTTTCACTTTGGCTGAAAGACATAGATAGACTAATCAATCTCTGACTAGGAAACTCATTTCCTGCCGGATAGATTTTATAGAGCTGGAGGTTGCTGTGTGGGCTGCTGGAGAAGAAAACATGTTGATGGTCTTAGCTAGTGCCAGACCAAGAATGCTACAACACCAACTTACTTGGCAAGATGCGCCTCTTGATGCAGTAGTGGCAGGACTGTTATAGGGAAATTAACCACTTTCTGATTGGTTTTGAAGCCTGCTCCATGGGAGAGGATTTTATGTCTAGAACTGTAATAAGGGTAAAAAGCCCATGGCTGGGCATGCCATAGACCCTATAGCAGAACCTGCTACTACAGTTTTGATGAATGGATATTTTGAAACTGACATAACTTGGAGGCTCATTTTTCTCCTAGAGATAGATGGGGAAGTTTAATGTGAAGATAAATTATTTTAACACTCCTTTAAATCCATGTTACTCATCTTTATTTAATATTGGATAACAATATTCTAGATATCACTGGAGGGCAGCTCTGAAATTCAACTCCTTTTTACACCCTCTAAACAATAGTAACAAAAAGAATTAATCAACTCTAAACTATAATGATCGTTTATAAGCAGCGTTACTTTATCTAAACAACTTTTCTAAGGAAAGGTAATTAACTTACTGTTGTAAATGACACCCTCAGTTAGCAAATGATGTCTTATCTAAGGAATATATCATTCTCCTAAATATGAGAAATATTAGCTGCTGGAGAAGAAAATGCTTTTTCAGCAGATATTTTCATGTATTTTTGGACTGACATTTCAGGAGGCCATGGGCAGTAAATAGTGATGTTAGGTTATTCTGGTGACACCATTTGTTTCCATGACAATATTTATTGAGGATATGTATGTATATATGTAATCATGGAAATATATGTATATATAATCATGGAAATATATGTATATATATTTATATAATCATGGAAATATATATGTATATATAATCATGGAAATATATATGTGTGTATGTATATATATATATATATAGTTACTGAAGTCATCAAATAACCTGAAATTTCACAAATTTTCATTTGTTTTCTCTACCCAGAAGTGCAGTCATGACACCTAATGCTTCTCTGGGATTTCATTCCGCTGTGACCCACAACAATTAGAAGTGACAGGATAATTCAGGGGCTAAACGTTTCATTAAGCCTGGATCATCCTTACAAATTGGGTGCTTGCTTGAGTGCTTGGATGAGTAATTAAGTGTGGCTTTCATTTAAGAGTTCTATCACTTATGTTTATCTCCTTCCTGCTGGAATAAGTCATGAAAAATGAAGCTATTCTGAAGCTCTTCCAGCAGATGTGGATCACAGTACGATTGATTTAACCTCTGAGGCAGAACTGATTGTCCAGATGCCACAGATGTCGGTAAAGCACAGCCGAGATTCTCACACACACAATCTGATATAGCGCCTTCAAAGTAGAAAGCTGCCACTTGCATGATCTCAAGATATTTGTGCGTCTCTTCATAGTGCTGTTAAGTGGAGAGGAAGTAATTTTAGAGAAATACTTAGCACCTACTTACATGGCTCCTTGACTACGTTTCACTTTACTGACAGAGACTGTTCTAGTTGCGGATTTAGCCTGCTTTCTCTATTATGCAACCTTCTGATTTATCTCCGTCAGTATGAGCAAAACTTCAAACACTATCATTCGTCTGTTGGTAAATGCTGACGTACTGTTACCTTGTACTCTGCCACCAACTTTAGTTATCCCCTTTTACCCTTTATACAAGTGTGTTGGTCATTGCTGTTCTTTAATGGATGAAGAATTCACTTTGGCTCCTGGTCTCAGAAACTTCTGCTCATCGTGGTAAAGAGGGCATAGTAGAGAAGTGTGGCTCACATCACATCAGCCAAGAGTCAAGAGGGGATGGATGTGTTCCTGCGCTGATCCTGCGCTGTCCTTCCATACCTTTCTGATTTTGTCTACAGTGTTACTTTGTGCTTGCTTATAGTGATATATCATCTCAAGCATTTATTTCTGCTATAAAGCCATCATTCGACTTCTTTGCCTCTCCTCAAAGAACTTCATCCCTCATCTTCCCAGTCTCTATAATTATCAAAATGTGGTACATCCTATTTTTTAGGTTGGGTTTCCTTTGCTGTACTCATTGACTATTTTTTTCTAATTCCCTGATATCTGTCTGAGTTCTAGCTGTGTCATAAGCATTAAAAATATATTTGTTAAAAATTAATAAGTGGAGGAACTATCTGCCGTGCTGTTTTTCCTACTTCAGCTCATCTGAAGCCCTTGGTACATATCCTAAGTTCTTTAAGTTGCTACAGTGTATGCATATCCTTCTGACAGAAATATGTAAAGGCACAGCCAAGCCAGACTCAACTCATTTTAGAGACAAGCGTAAAAGGTCTACATAAAAATAAATATCCACTTCCGTCTTACAACTATTGAAGTCTCTGGAGCCTGATGAGGTGTATGCTGGGCTGCCCCAAGGTGTAATTATTGCCTGTTTTAATGTGAACTCTCGCCACTGGCTTCAGTTGCCTAAGATGGACATCTCAGAATAGTAGGCCCTGAAAGAACTTAATGAACTCCAAATAATATTAAGAAAGTTTTTGAATTGTTGTCTGCTTACTATTTCAATCTAACAATTAAGCATTGAATCTTTTGTATTTACTTACAAAAAGCAACCATAGTAATAATAATAAAAAGTCAACATTTGTATAAACATTTGCTATTTGCATGACATTATGAAATTCATTGTATATGTTTTCTCGATTAACCCCAAAAGACTATTCATTTAATAGGAACTGTTTCACTGCTTACAGGAGCCAAAATGAACAAATACCAGAGGGGCTCCAATACCCTATGCAGACTGAATAGCTAGATGTTAAAACTGATCATTAGCCCCTCACATTGAGCTGGCTGAGGTCAGTGGCCTAGGAGAAAACCTTCAGATTAAGTTAACACGGACTGATCTTGTCTCTGATGATGTAGATCACAGAGACTTTTCCTCCCATGGTTATAATAAAGAATTATCTAGATTTTTGAATCCACTTAATGGTATACATTGGATATAAAAATACCCACATTTCCTTCCTGGTTTGGTTATCCTGAATATTGTGAGAAGTCCAGGTGCCTGAAGAGAGAGCAGTTATCCTGACAGTGTTGCTAGCAGGAATGGAAATTAGATCCCGGCAGTTCCCACCCAGTGTGTTGTAATGCTCTCCCCGCCCAGTGGCCCCGCAGAGCACAGAGTGCAGACTCTCTTAGACTTGCATCCAGGAATTCCGATTGTTTCACCCACCAGCCAACCCAGTCTAAAAGCACGTGTGAGCTACTCCCATGATTCAGAATCCATACGATATAAACTTTGGGCACAAAGACCTGGAGTGAAATACAAATATAATACATGCACACATACATGCACACACACATGCATACACACACAAATAAACATACTTATATATACAAACACACGCAGAGCAGATATAGGAAATCGTCTTTTTCTTCTTTGTTTTAAAATAATGCAGCCATAATTAATAAACCCAAACTAAAATACATATCAGATTTTTAAAAAGTTCACTGGTTCACTGCTTATAATTTAATGGCATAAATTAAGCCATTCTAGTTTTAGTGTATTTCCCCTTTTTGTATGAACTAAACCCTGCCTTAAATATATGTGGTTAGTCATCATACGCCTAAGCTGTTAAATTACTCAGCCATTGTTTCTGTCACCCAGTTATGTATTCAGAGGAAATACATGCAGTTGTCCCTGTAAGTTCTCAGAGACTTGTATATAATGTTCATGGGAGTTTCATTGGTAACAGTAGTATGGGGGGGAGACAGCCAAATTGAAATCAGCTGATTCTCTTGGATAAATAAATTTCGAACCTCTCCATACGCTGAAATATTATTGAACACCAGAAAGACAAAGTACTACGTGCAGCATTTGGCAGTCTCAAAATATGCACAGTTAAGGAATGGGGCGAGGCAAAACAAGTTCATATTTATAATTGCGTATGTTTAATTCCAATGCCCCACAAAGTACTTACAATGACGGGACGGTCACTTGAAGATGTGAAAAGACTTGAGGAGGCTTCGCTAGCAAAGGCTCAGCTGATAGATATGCTCATCGGGTTGATTAAACTGATGTTGCCACAGGTGCTAAGTGAGGTCAATAATTAGTAAATCATGCACTTTTTTCTTTTTTAAATCAATCTTCCTTTTTATTTTACATACCAATCTCCGTTCCCTCTCCCTCCCCTTCTTCCACTCTCTCCAAGCCACCTTTCCCTGCATCCACTCCTCGGAGAGCTTAGGTCTTCCATGAGCAGTCAATAAAATCTTTCACATCACTTGAGGCAGAACCAAGGTCCTCCCAGCTGTATCTAGGCTGAGCAAGTTATCCCTTCATAACGAATGGGTTCCAAAAAGCCAATTTACGTACTAGGGATAAATACTGGTTCCACTCACACACTTTACACATATAGTTTGCTTGCAATAAGCCGATCAGAAGTTAGTAAAGGCATGAAAAATAAAATAGTCTGTCCTGTCAAAAAATTTCAGTATAGTGTACTGTTATTTACTTAGTTCTCCCTGTTATATGTATGGATATTTTCCATATCTTTCTTGATTTATTTTTAAAAGGCACAGATACATTCTTATTATTTTTTAAAACAGCATTGATGTATCCCAGGAGGGCAGGTACAGCATTCCTATGTGTCTGCATATGTCTGTAGTGCTTATCTGGAATGCATGGCAAGGATACATACTCAAAGCTCCAACCTTTGGCTTGATCTACTTTTCCCAGGAAGTGTGAATAGACAGAAATGAGAAAGATAGACTTGGAAAGGCTAAGAAAATAAGAGTGAGGGTGACTGTGCCCCCCCCCAGCTGGCTTAGATTTTGACCTCTGGTTCTTTTAGTCTCCGTCCCTCCTTTGTCATCAGCTGTGGAATGAATTTCTTAACTTTGAGTGTAGAGTCTAGAAAACTGCACAACTTCTTTCCCAAGATATCTTTGGATTATATAATTCTCTCAGTCTGCCAGTGTCAGTCTGACAGTACTGTTCCTGCTGTTCCTGCTCTATAGTTGTTGCTGTGTGTGTGTGTGTGTGTGTTCATATTATGGACCCATAAGAAGTAACATACATATTAGTGCTAAGAATTTGTTAAAATGTTTATTTTAGAATATAAAATAACATCTATTCTTTATATAACAGTGATAACTAGAATTATGACTTTCATATGTACATGTATAGCCTGTTTTTTTTGGTTATTTATTTATTTATTTATTTATCTATCTATCTAGTTATTTATTTATTTATTGGTGGCAGGGTTTCCCTGTGTTATAGTCCTAGGTGTCCTGGAGCTAGCACTTGTAGTACAGGTTGGCCTCAAACTCCACAGAGATCCACCTGCCTCTCCCTCCCGAGCGCTGCGATTAAAGGTGTGTGCCGCCACCACCACCCGGCTTATGTAGGGTTTTCAGAGAAAAGATGGAAAACACAAAGAAGAAAGCACACGTTAATGGTAGTATTTGTGGGTGGCACAGTCAAGTGTTTTCATTCATTATCAACTACACAACCTTATGGATGTAATTGGTGCTCATTGGTAGTTACTGAGTTCCTCCCAGTTGTTCTTCCCAAACACCATCACCATGACGATTATTTACAGATGCATCTTAGCATGTCACAAGACGAATTGTTTGATTGAAAGGTGAAAACTACAATTCTGGAGGATTATGTTGAAAATAACCTGTACCAGGGCTAGAGAGATGGCTCAGCCGTTAAAAGCTAGCCTCACAACCAAAAATAAAATAACCGGCACCCAAGCATTTATTTGTACACCCTACATCCTGTTACTCGATGCTAAGATTTTTTTAAAGTTATTTACTATTAATATTGTCTCCATTCTTGGGAATTTCATGTACACAATGAAATATCATTATGGATTACCCTATTCTCCCACCTTCTGACAAACTTTTGTATACTTGCAACCAAAATTCCCCCAACCTGATTTATGTCATCTCTTAATAACCTGCTAAGTCACAGAAGCTGGGGCTACTTGCACAATATCTGCATAATATCAAGTCATCAGAAATCTGTTATAGATGGGGAAGAGTTTATCCAGGCTCCACCCCTTCTCAAGTAGTCGCTATTTTCAGAAAGAGAGAGAATTGTTCTTTGCTTGTGGATGTGACCACAGATAAGATTCTCAAATTGTTTTAAACATATTTACTTTTATTACCTTTAACCATGTGTGTGTGTGTGTGTGTGTGCCTGTGTATAGGTATGTGCACGTGAATGAAGGTACCCTTAATCTAGAAGAGAAACTGAAGTTACAGTCCTGAGCTGTCCCTGGTGAAGGCTGGGAACAAAACTCTCATCTGAAAAAACAGGACACCCTCTTAGCCACCAAGTCCTCTCTCCAGAATCCAAAATTTTATACTTTTAAATAACTTATCTTCTGTACTGTAATTGGGAAGTGGAAGTTTGTTTCAGCAGTGCAGAAGCACCATTTACTATCACTGCAGTCACCATGAAGATTTTTTTTAGATGACTGAGCTTGATTAGTCCAACCTTACTGAAAATGTGTAGTCTTTATATAATTATTTGCACATGTGAAAAATTTAACTTTTTCTGTATAGAAGATTAATGTATTCTGTTAAATATTGGTTTTAAATAATATTGGACCCTGAGATTGCCTTAGGCCTGTCGATTAAGTGTTATATACATGAAGGTTGGCAAAAGATATTAGAGTTGTGTGGATTCACCAGCACATTCTAGTAACTCTCTGATCGCAACAGAGAAAGGCAGGGGATCCAATAATCCCACCTGGTTATTCTGTTCTTGGACTGCAGTTTACTTTATATACTTGATGTGCGTCTATGCAGATTAGCTCATTGAATTCTCCCTTTACCTTTGGCAAAGGAATGCTAAGCCATTCTGTACTTGAGGAAACCAAAGCTCAAAGCAATTGACTTCTCTAAGGTTAGAGCCAGCCTGAGTTAGAGGTGACATCTTTCATGAAGTCTATCTACTAGTGAAATATATTTTCCTCCAATGGAAATATATCATATACGTATCCATCTCATAAAAGTCATGGGACATTTCAGTGCATTGCTGATAACTAGAAAGCAAAATCTCCTCCCCACTTTAAATAAATAATATTAATTTGCAAATATTGACTGTTGATATTTGTCAAGTAATAGTCTAACAGGCATTATGTCATTTATTCCTGCAAGTTTATTGGTGATGTTTATATTGTAACTAACATATTAATGAGCGAACTGAGCACAGAAGGAGAAGATGCAGATTTCAGGCTAGTTTGCTTGGGAGCCAGCATTTTCAAACATTCCAGTACATTCTCCCTCTGAGATAATTACCCATATAACAATATTATGTAACATTAAGAATCAGGATAGCAGTCAAAAAATAGCTATTCTGGAGCCAAACTGTTTCTGTTTTGATGGAGCCTCTACCACGGACTGTGCTGCTTTATATCAAGATGCCTGGCCTCTCTGGGTCTGGGTTTCCTTATAAAGTAGAGACAGTGTTAGCAGCTACTGTATGCACTTGCTACAGAAATGAACATTTCCATGGTGTTTAAAACAGTGTTTGGTATCTACTTACCCTACTTAAGTTTTTGTTGTTGTTAAATAATTCATAGTTTGAGCTCTGCCATTCCTCCCTCCCTCACTCTAGGAAACAGTGGCAATCTGAGGTGACCAGACATATCTATAGCATCTGACTTGGCCAAGTGGCCCTGCCCAGCAACAATCTGGGCTCCATAGTATCTTGTTTCTGTGAGATCTGCCTTGCCAGCTTTCCAAATTTAGCCATAAGTGGGTCACCTAAAAAAGTAAAGCACTGTTTCCTCAAGTAACCTTTCGCTTATGTTAATTTTATATGAAGCATTGCTCACTGCGTCTCGGCACATTGTGAATTTCATGACTCACTGCTTGGCAGATACAGGAGCGATGAGTGCCCTAGCAGGGCCATTGCTATAGATTCATTATCTGTCTCTTTGGGGACTGCTTCCCAGAGTAGAACAAACCCACAAAGGGAAAGATGGAACGATGTATTGATACTTTTTTGTTCCTGTCTTCCTATTGTAAAATCTTCCATAAGAAAATTTTGTCTTGAATGAACTTGGCCACATCCTTCCTCTTCCTATCGTTCCTTCATGGGCAGCTGTCTCTTTGATGTGTGCTCAGGGAACTCACAGGAGTTTGACCCTAGTCTCGCCTTGAAAGCCAGCATAGCCTCAGTTTGATCACAGCCTCTTGGAAAATGCTTCTGAGGTCTTCAGCTTGGGGTCAGAGGGTTATTCTCTCAATCTGTACTAAGATTTGAATCATTGTCTGCCTTCAGCCCTTTCGGTGTCTACAAGCCTAAGACAGGTGTTCAGAGAATGTGGCTCTTACAGCCCTATTATTCGCCTTCAGTAAAGAGCTAATCTCATTCTAGGGGACAAAGGAGGTGGGATTACTGTGGAGCAAAGTCACTAACACCTTTGAAGGGTTTGTCATACACAAGCATTATGTTGGGTATGACGTTAGGCTACATAACCTCACTTCAGTCCTATCACGTGGCTGTCTGCTTCCTTGGTTATAAAAAGCTGACACCAGATAATCATAAGTGAGGATGTCGTGACCAGGAAGTCAAGTGTGGGGAATGTAAATGCTCATCCATATAGCTCCAGGCTCTGCACTTTCCACTGTAGGTATTAGTTCTTCCTTAAAGAAAGAGAATATTGATTTGCCATATCCCGTTCTTAAAATTTAGACTTCTCTCGTACGTTACATCCTGAATCAGTTTCCCCTCCCTCAGTGCCTCCTAGTTCCCTCCACACCTCTTCTCTCTTCAGATCCACTCCTCCTGTGATTCCCTTCAGAAAAGAGCAGACCTCGTAGGAATGTCAACAGAACATGGCATAGGAAGTCACAGTAAGATGAGGCACATACCCTCGTATCAAGGCTGGATGAGGCAACCTACCTAGTAGGAGGAAAAGGGTCTAAAGAGAAGGTGAAAGAGTCAGAGACAACCCCCATTCCCACTGTTAGGAGTACCACAAAAATAGCAACCTACACAACCATAAATATGAAGAGAACCTAACACAGGTCCATGCAAGCTCTGTAATTGTGTCTTCATTCTCTGTGAGTCCATATGAACCCTGTTTAATTGGCTATGTTTGTTGTGTTCCTATGGTGTCTTCCACCCCTCTGGCTCCTGCAATTCTTCCTCCTCCTTCTAAGGGGTTCCCCAAGCTCTGCCTAATGTTTGGCTGGTGCGGAAGGGGAAGTCTCTGCATCTGCACCCACTGGCTGCTGGATGAAGTTCTCTGATGACAACTCTCTAGGCACCAGTCTCTGAGTATAGCAGAATACCATTAGGAATTATTTCAATGGCTTTTTTTCCCCAGTTATGTTTGGTTCTATCCTAGGTCTCTGATATTAAATTTTCTAAGAATGAGGGGGTTTAAAAACCCACTGTTGTCATTTTACTGCAAACATTAACTATTGTGTTATCAAATAATCTTAGATTTCTTTATAAAAACATTGTGATAACCTGTTTTAGTTTATGCTTCGAATGCTAAGAAATAACTTTCTGTCTCCTTTGCCTGGTTTGACTACTACAAACTTTGTACATATATCAAATCATTGCTGCACCCATAGATGTGTACAGTTAAAGGAATAACAAATGAAGAAGGTGGGGGTTTCCTCTGGCTGCCCTAGCTTACAAGGCAGGAGAAGCAGACACTTGTAGCTTTCTGGACTATGACCTCCATGTTTATATGTGTTGGACAGTGAAATGTACATCTCACTTGTAATGGCTATCTAAAATAGAAACTAGTTATTACCCCTCAGTAGATGACAGTTGGGACTCAAGAAATTACACCTGTTTCTCCATCCTTTGTTCTAAGACATCTTGGTGACTTATTATTGAAGTAAAAAGACTATGGGCTGTTTCAGATCATTGACATATTTGAAGAACATGTAAGGAATAAAGATCTCCTGGGGATGGAGAAAGAATTAAATGTAGAGATAGTTTTGAGAGAAGTTAAATTCTCTCAGTGGTAGCATTCACAGTGAGAAGAGAATCCAAAGAGTATAGAGGGTCCCGTACAAATGAGGGTCCAGAGAAGCTCGGATAGAACGCTCCAAATGGCCTTAGGGAAGGATGTGTGCCGCACCGTTCAAAGGAAAACTTCAACCGTTGCTTCCTCCTGTGACTCCATCCTTTTGTCCTTCTTTCTATAGCAGGAGCAGAGAGGTCATTTGCTATTTTTCCCCACAAAACTTGCATTATACCAGTGCAGCTGCGTCATTGGGGCCTGGGGACAAGGATTTATCTTCTTGTCAACCTTGAAAAAGGAGCCTGGTTTTCACTTGGGTCACAATTACCATTTTATTCTTTAATTGATTTTACTTTTGTTTGGTGCAGACTTGCAATTGTTGTTTAAAAGGCACGTAGAGTAAGGATTTAAAACAGCATACATACCTGCTTGTAATGCCAATTTATGAGAGAGAGGCCAAAGATTTCAGAGTGTAAGGAGGGCTTGGAGGGAAGAAAGGGAAGAGGGAAATTGTGTAATTATTTCAGAATTTCAAAAAAAGAAGTAATAAAAATCATGTTTGCTTAATAGAGGAATTTGTAAAGTATAGAGGTATACACAGAAAATTGCTTAGTGTGCTAGGCCCATCAAACAAAGATATTTGCAATTTATATTTGGAACATTTCTCTTCAGGTTTTGTTATTTTTCATTTATATTGTCTTTAGCATGTGTTATACATATTTTGTGTATTTTATTATTAGCATGCTTGAATAAAATTTATGAATTTGCCCTGGCTTATGCAACCATTTCTTTAATATGCATTTAAATATATGCAGTTTCAACTTCTAGATATGAATTCTGGTTAATATTTTCATTACTTTCCTTTCAGTAGGGGCTGTTCTCTTTAAATATATTCTGATTTTGGAATGTGTAGAATTAATTGGTTTGTATTACTGATGATTATTTCAGAAGTATTGGAGTGTCTGTTGTTTTCTGAGTTCTATGCATAAAGTGGTTAAGGATAGCTAGGCATTTACTACGAAAACAAAGCAGAAAATGATCACTGGTTTAAGAGAAGAACAGAAAATGCACAGAAGAGTTCAAGGGAAGAAGTCACATGTGGCTGGGATGGTAGGGCAGGGCTTTTAGAACACTGGTTCTCAACCTGTGTATCATGGCTACCAGAAAACACATATTTCCCATGGTGTTAGGAACCCCCAACTATAAATTTATTTTTGTTGCTACTTCATAACGGTAATTTTGCTACTGAGTGGTATGCAGTTTCTAAGACCATCAGAAATAAGGGTTTTATGAAAGTTGCGACCCACAGGTTAAGCTGTCTTAGACAGAGACAAAACTTGAGCTAATGATAGAAGAGTAGAGTTAATAATTGAGTATGATCACAGGTACAGAATTGAGAAAGAGAAGTACAATTAAAAGATAATAAACAATTCATTTTGCAATGCATTTAGGAACCATGTAAGGATAGTGTGGTTAAGAAGCATAAAAAGATAAACTGTAATGACTGGGTAACACATGTCATATGAAAGGACTCAAAAACCTGTTTACAAGATGGCGAAAGGTTCTGGGGCTGTTTGCCAATGGTAAAACAGTGTTCGAGCCTCATTTCCTTAAGCAGATTCTTAGAGGCAGAGATATTTACCACCACCAACAAAACAATATGAAAGAAAGCAGCACAGTGACAAATTTTACCTATTAGATTAACAAAGACTTTTAAAGATTATTGGTCAATATCAAGCACTTTTGATGTAAACTGTAAGGAGTTAAAGATGGTAACTCGGAGCTGGGCAGTGGTAGTATATGCCTTTAATACAAGCACTGTGGTTTAGAGGGAAATTTCTGTCACACCCGGTCCTGGAGCCTTTCAGTCTCAAAGAAACACACAGAGGCTTACACTAATTACAAACTATGTGGTCTTTTAGCTCAGGCTTATTATTAACTGGTTCTTAAAACTTACATTAACCCATAATTCTTGTTTATGCTTAGTTACATGGCTTGGTACCTTTTCTCAGTAATGTATTCTCATCTTGCTTCCTCTTCATCTGGCTGGTGACTGACTCTCTGCCTTTCCTCATCCCAGAATTCTTAGTCTCATTGGCCTGCCTATACTTCTTGCCTGGCTACTGGCCAATTGGCATTTTTTTAAACTAATATGAGTGATGAATCTTTACAGTGTACAAGAGCAGTATCCTATAGCATTTTCCCTTTTCTTTGTCAAAACAAGAACTTTGAATCTAATCCTCTTTGTTTAGCTTTTTCCTGATCGTTACCCATAGCAACTTGTAACCAACACTCTAAACAAAGACAAACATCCAAAATCCATTATTTTGGGAATGTGGGTGTAGATTTCTAGGCTACTTCCTGATGATGGGGATGCTAATAATCCTATGGGGACCAAAAGAAGATTTAGGATTATGGCCAAATCCTAACTAGAGTATTCTGTGAGGCTGGATTATCTCAGCCAGCCGTCTTGAAGTTTTTATGGATGTAGAACTCAGAGGAAACTACAACAGAGGTGCTCCAAAATGTAGGCTCACCTGGGCCATCTGTTCCCACTGGAGATTTTTTTCTGGGGCTCTTCCTTAATCAAACCTTATTTTTCTTTACCCAGAATGAATCCACAACCTGTCATTTCCTGTGGGAACAAAAGTAAAACCTCTTCTCCAAACAACTTATCTTTTGACTTAAATTTTGAAGTCAAGGCATTTTCAAAATANGTAGGTTGGATTAATCTAGCAGTACTTATAATCAAATGTCTTTTAGCAGCTGTTGCTCCTTCCTCATCAATCAAACAATTCAAAGACAACACTATAACATACAGTATCCAGATTCTCTGTGTATTTAAAATCTTTATGTGATTTTTTACACTCTATTTCTTTCTTTTATTTATTTATTTATTTTGGTTTTCTTTTGAAACAGAATATCTCTGTATATCTTTGGCTGCCCTGGAACTCTCTCTGTAGAGCAGGCTGGTCTTGAATTCACAGAGATCCACCTTCCTCTGCCTCCCAAATGCTGGGATTAAAGGTGTGCCCNGAAGCCTGCATATATTTTTTACATACTTGATGTATTTAACACTGTAAACTCTCTAGAGATTTTCTTTTTGTCTGAATCAGTTTTACTGAATATAACTATCTTTTTCAGACCACATGAGTGTTGGGGACTGTGGACCACCAGACCCTGAATTTCTTGTAAACAACTTGTTTTC
>LOJH01018419.1:0-12275 GCA_001685095.1 Ellobius talpinus
TGATGTGTATTCAGTTTCTGTTCTGTGAAAATATAAATGCTATGCTTGCCTTCAATACAATACAGCAGATCTAAACCTTGCGTTTTGTCTGTCTGTCATTCGCCGAATCCTGAGTTCTCCTAGAGCCTTCACCCCTGTTCTCCCTCGGTCGTTGGCTACAAGAGAGCCGGTCCGTGGCGTGTGTGTGTGTGTGTGTGTGTGTGTGTGTGTGTGTGTGTTTGGGGTATGTGTGTGTGGTGTGTTTGGGATGTGTGTGTGTTTGCGGTGTGTGTGTGGTGTGTGCTTGGGGTATGTGTGTGTGGTGTGTTTGGGGGTGTGTGTGTGGTGTGTTTGGGATGTGTATGTTTGGGGTATGTGTGTGGTGTGTTTGGGATGTGTTTGTGTGTGTGTGTGTTTGGGGTATGTGTGTGTGGTGTGTTTGGGGTATGTGTGTGTGGTGTGTTTGGGATGTGTGTGTGGTGTGTTTGGGATGTGTGTATGTGTTTGGGGTGTGTGAGTGTGTAAGCTCTTACATGTGTGTTTGGGTGTTCTCAGTGGTCAGAGGAGGATGTTACAGTTCTCTGCCAGAGGACCCCAGGTGAGCTCTCACCTACGGACTGCAGTCCTTGCCTACTGCTCTCTTCTTCCTTTGTGAGATCAAAATAGGAACGAGATGAGCTGCAGGTTAAGGCTAAAGAATAAGTTACTGTCCATCCTTTGCTAAGTCCTCCCAAGCTAAGGCTTCTGTTATAATCAAGTTCCTGTTCCTTAGGTCTGATGTAAACTGCAAAACGTTTCTTGATGCACATTAAGCTTGCGACCCCATTCACACGATGTATGTCCTTACCTGTGTTCCTTCGCTTTCATTACATCTGTCTAACGGTGTAGCAGCCGACTCTCGCCCGTGAGCACCTTATCTCTCCTGTAAAAAGGGCTTCAAAGGCTCTCTCCAATCCCAGTTTAGGATGAGATAGCCAGCCGGCCATTCCTGGGTGTGTCCCAAAATACAGCTTGTTTTAATTGGACAATCGTGGATTTGCTGTTTCCTTCTTGTGATTCTTAGAGTTAACTAACCTGTCTTTTCTTTCAATACAAATTTTATTTATTTATTTATTTGGAGGGAATGCAAACACATGCCATGGCACATGTGTGGGAACCAATTCTCTCCTTCCACCATGTGGGTTATGAGGATTGAACTCAGGTGATCAGGTTTAGCAGTGGGTGATGTCTTGAGGGACCACTGTTTTTATTTTTGTTTTAAAGAAAACACCATGGGAGGGTGAGAAGAAAAGAGGAAAGACTTGCATTGTTGGAGGAACCAAATTTGTTCAGTTCAAAAAAACAAATGACCTGTGCTTAGAAACTTTCTAAAGTTCCTGGCCTCTGAGGGCCATCCTTAGCTACAGAGCAAGTTGGAGGCTAGCCGGAGCTACTGGAAACTCTGACCAGGTGGTTAGTGGTGATATTCATCCTCAAAATATTGGTTCTTTACAAATCCCCCCAAAAGCAGTTTGACAAAAGAAATCTTTTTACAAATTACAAAGCTCGGTTTCCAAAATCTCTGTGATGCTGATGTGGCTGGCAAGGCTCAGTCAGGCTGGGAGAGTGCCGGAGTCATCCAGTGGCTGGCAGGGGCAGTTGCATTGCTTGCTATTGGAAACGGGCTTTGATGGTTCCATAAGCTGTCCCGCGGTTGCCAGGAGAACCAGGACACTGCGACCCTCCAATGGTGTTCCCCAGCTCCTCAGAGTTGCATCTATTTCTAGGTCACTGTCATGGTGGCTGGGTCTTCAGATGACTGCTGTGGCTCAGATGTGAGGGTTGTGGCTAATGCTGCTAGCCTGGCTCCTGTCAGCAAAGTCAGGCTGCCTGGTCACCCACAGGGCCATGGCATGGGGTTGATCTGACCCTATTATCTGCTATGGGCTGTCCTGGGTGCCCACAGAGCTGAGATGTGAGGTCATTCTCTGTTTCCTTATGGCAGTACATCCTAAGAACCTCAGTGGACAAGAACACTTGCACCAAGTGTGATGACCTGATTTCCATCCCGAGCCCACATGCTGCAAGGAGAACCGACTCCCACAAGCAGCACAGGCATGCACAAATAAATAAATAAATAGTCTAGAGAGGCGAGTGAGTGGCTGAGGGCACTGGCTGCTCTTCCAAAGAACCTGGGTTCAATTCCCAGCACCCACGCTGCAGTTCACAACCATCTGTACTGAACTGATCTGACGCCCTCTGCTGACCTCTGAGGTATTGCACACAGGGCACAGATATACATAAATTCAGGCAGAACACATAAAATAAAATAAATAAATGTAAAGCCAATTACAAAGTTAAAAAATATTTAAAATAAGATGAATATAATTTTAAAAATTATAAAACAAAAAACAATGGAGAGAGAGAGAACTGCTAGTGTCATGCATAAATTAATTCCCAAGTCACCTCCAACTACAGCAGGCATTTAGCCTGAAGTGACCTGGCTGCTCACACAACTGCACTTTCCCTAATACTCACCCCCACTTCCAACAGCAGAAACAGAAACCAGAGAAAAAGGAACCCATACCTCTGTCCAGGGGACCCCGTGGCACTCAGTCCCTAGCCTGTAGCATCCTTCAGCCTGCATCTCACACACATGGCCCTGCTGTCTCTCACCAGAGTTGCCCTTAATTCCCTCTGAAGTCCAACTAGGATAGATCTTACCTGAGCAGCTGGGCCCAGGAGGGTGGGGAGGGGGAGAGGCAGGCCCCGTGGTAGATGGGCACCAGCAGTGGTTACAGGGAGGCTGAGCCCTCAGCACCCTGGCATGCAGGGAGGGGTCAGGGACCCTGCAGCACAGCACACACAGCACACACAGCACAGCACAGCACATCCCTGCAGAACTGCAGTTTCCCAACTGGCAACCCTCATGTCACTGGGCCAAACGACCAAGTGCACACAATCGTGATGTGTGTAGTCTAAGAGTGGGATGCACGTGCAGGCGCGTGTCTGCTGATATTGAGTGTGCACAGACTCATAACACGTATGTGAGAGAGCAATGGCATGGGTAGGCATATGTGTGTATGTGTATGTGTACACACATGCCATGGAACGTATGTGGAGACCAGAACTGATTCGCTCCTCCCACCGTGTGGTACTGGGTGATCCAACTCCGGCACCTTTACCCACTGAGCCATCTCTTCTGCTCTGGAAATACACTTCCTTAGACAACTCAGTCTTTCCTCCCAGGAGACAGACCAGCCTCTGCAGCTATTAACAGACTGTGGCTCAGGAGGCCAGCACTGCCCACCAGGTCCTGCTGAGCCAGTTACACATCTGTCTGTGAGCAATTGCTGCCTGCCCGTGAGCAGGCGGAGCCCACCGGCCCTGGGACTCCATGAACTTGACCTCCTGTGCTCTTCTTGGACACCTACTACGAGTAGGTGGGCCACATTGTGCCCCTTGACAGCCTGCCCTTCACCAGTGGCCGAGGGGGCCTCCTCTGCTTCAGCCAACCCAGCCTGTGGGACCTCCTGGCCTGCAGGACGGAAGCTCCAGGGTTCCCACAGCCCACAGGCCCCCACAGCTGGTACCCAGCTCTCTTCCTCCTGCTTCGCTGGGGCATCCTATTCTGTTTTTAAAGAACACCATGGTTTAGGAAAGGGGATTTCTGGAGGTAATTCGAAATCTCTTCTTGGTTAATAGGCCAAAAATGCCAGCAGCTGACTTCACTGATGCTCTTGGAGAGGGGCGCTAAATGCTATTTAATTCTCCCCTTGTCACAGTTAAGAGTTTAAGTGCCGGTCTGTTATCTGCAGCTTGTCTTGTGATGGGCTGAGGTAGGGTGCGGCCACTCATCAATTGACAGAAAATTTCTCAGCTCCAGAGGACACCAAGCTCACCCATTTGGAAGACGATGGGTCCAAAGGAACAAATGACACTGTTTGGGGGCGGGAGAGATGGTTCAGCGGCTAAGAACACTGGCTGTTCTAGCAGAAAAGTTCCCACACCAACACGGTAGCTTCCACCCATCTGTGACTCCAGTTCTAGGAGTTCTGATATCCCCTTCTAGCCTCTGCGGACACCAGACACACAGTCGTGTGAGACATTCTTAAGGTTCCTGTCTCAGGGGACTTCATTCAGGGTGGACTTGGATCTGTGACTTTGGGGACCTGCCTTAGAGCCAGTTTCCCTGTAGGCCCGGATGGTGCTGGTCCCCACCCCTCAGGCTGGGTAGGGACGCTATAAACTACTGAAGGTGACAAGGGGTGGAATCTTAGTATTCATCACGGCAGTGAGACATGACAAAATGCCTGGGGGGAAGAAGGGCTTGTTTGGCTCAGGGGTCCAAAGGGTTCAGTCCAGCGCAGTGGGGAGGCAACAGGGTGTGGGTGGACTGTTCATAGCTCAGTGGGCCACAGAGCAGAAATTGAAGCCAGAACCAGGGCCAGGTGTCCCCTAAAAGCCTGCCCCTGCTGGTCTAGCTCCTCCCACCTGGAGCCCACCTCCCAGAGTTCCTAGAGCCTTCCAAAAGTGTCACTAGCAGCTGAGGAACAAGTGCCCAGTGCACAGGACTAAGAAGACATTCTGGATTCAGGGGTTTGTGTGTGTCAAAGGCTTCAGCCCACAGACTGCTCTCTCCCACGGAGAGTAGTAGCTGGGCCTAGGGACTGTCCCCCCAAGACCTCACACATCATGTAAACATGTGGGTGGCATCTTTTGGAATTGTCTGCGTTCACTCAGCTAAACTAGCCCAAGTCTGCTTCCCACCTGGAATCAAGTCCATCTCCTGTGCAGAAACCCAGGAAGGTCATTGTTCCTTCCGAAAATGCCAATCAGCCCCCAGGCTTTCCCCCAGCGCAGCTTCCCTTTGGTTCACACTATGAGGGTGAGGATGGGCCAGGGTGGGATCTCAGCCTAGCCCAGGCCTTCCTGCTTCCTTGAGTCTCAAGTTAACCTTTCCCCAGTGGGGCCAAGCCTTCTCCCTCTACAGGGTATGGTTTTGAGATGGCTGGTGTCTCCCTGGGTCCCACTTTCTAGTCTGAAACTACAACTAAAGGTAGGTAGTGTGACCCCTACAATGTGTTCAGGGGGCGTGAAGGCCCCTAAGTGTCCTGGCTGGCACACGACCTTTCCTTCTGAGGCTCCATGGACTAAGGTCAGTTAAGGGCAGTTGCCCAGTCTTGAAGGTTCTAAATAACCAGGGAGAAAGTGGTGAGGAAAGGGTATGAGTCACCCAAGGGTGGATGAGGAATATCTTCAACCCCCTCCTCAGAAGAAGCACAGGAGGGACTGAGGCCATGCAGCGCAGACGGAGCCTGCCAGGGCTCTGTTCTCTGAGCCTGGAGAGACTCACTTAGGCCCATTGTGAGCTGCTCCCCAGATTAAAGAGGATGTGACATGAAAGCCACTCTCCTGGAGTCTGGCAGGCTGGACAGCCCAGGCTGGCCTTTCATCTTTGTAGGAACACCTCATTAGGGCTGGGAACACCACTGAGGCTCCAGCCTTGCTCTGGCTGTTGGGCCCTGAAATACACACCCCATTCTCTGAGTCAGAGTAGATGTCACTCACCTTTACCCTGTGGGCACTGGTGATGCTGGACTTCGTCCCTTGAGGCACCAGCCAGCCTGTCTCTGTAGGCCACTGGGTACCCAGGTATGCACCACCACATCCACGGGCCCTCTTGCTATTCCATGGCTTCACAGAGCACGGAGCCGAAGGCTCTGGTCCCCAGCCCATCTCTCCACTCATCTCTACCTCCTTCCTAGACGCATGTAGGCTGGGGCAAGCGGCTTCCTCCTGGAAGCATCCCCCTGTGGCACTCAGGACGGATCCCAGCTCTGGCCCTAGACAGTATCTACCATTCTCTTGGTCATGTGACTGGTTTAAAGAAAGTGATCCAGTCAATACTATGGCATTAGTTCCATTCCCATGGCGAGAAAGACAGATGTTTCTAGAGTAAGAGCAGGGGCATACCATTGGCATCTCAGGGTGCAGACCAAGGGTTGAGGAGTGAGAAGATCAAAGCATCTAGAGGGGCAGGAAGATGGGTTCTGACTTGAATGGGAGAGCCTTGAATGCTGGAAAAAATGTGTGAACCTGATCAATGCAGAGGATAGCTCCTAAGGTCCCCAGACAAAATAAGGGTGGGGTCAGCTATGTGTTTCAGAAGCTAAAAGGGACCGTGAGAAGGGGCTAGTCCTCACCACACACACCGACACCCAGGCTGAGCCTACGGCTGCTTCGCCCAACACAACAGAAGAGAAGCAATGCTGTCATCAGGTCTGGCTTGTGGAGGACTGCAGTTCGCTTCCTCTTACTTGGTACTTAGCGGCCATACTGTGAGGAAGCCCAAGCAACCACAAGGAGGAGAATCAAAAAGCTGGCCCTGAAGACTGTTCCCTGTGGTGTTCCACGTCTCCAGCCAGCACCAAATCACACAAACTATTTGAATCAAAAGCTAAAGTGACCCCCGATGGTGCGGCATTGGGTGGCAGATATGGGCTCCCAGCGCTTGCCACACAGTTTGGGGACAATCAGTTTCACAAAAACAGTGGGATTCTGTGAGGGAGAACTTTGCCTGGTTCCCTCCTGGGTGCTGAGCAGGGACCGGGACAGTGGCCCTGGGTATCTGGGCTGGTTTGACAGCTGTTCCTGAGCGTCATTTCCTGAGAAACCTCCTCCACACTCTCCTGCCCACATCCACCAGAGTTTCCCTGGCAATGGTGCAGGCCAAGACCAGCTGTCAGGCAGGGGCTGCCATCCGGGCAGCTTGCAGGACAGCTGGAGTCCCCTGGGGACAGTAAATTGGCCATGTCCTTTCCTTGTTGAGATCAGTTCGACTCTTCAAATAGAATAACAGGGTTTGAATTTAATTCCCCCCACCCAGGTCACAATGCATGCTGTTGTTTGTGCATCACAGGGGATGTGTCCCTAGGCACCAAGGGCCCATCGACTGGATTTGCTCTTAATTAATGCTTATATCCATTTTTTTTCTGCCAGATTTATGTTTTTTTTAAAGGATCACAACAGGACCTGCCATTTTCTGTGGATCCTACTAACATGTGCTCGTGGCTTTGTTGGCTATGTTCATTAGTTGCTTGGTTTGTTTTTTCTTAGGGTCTCATTAAGCAACCCTGACTGGCATCAAACTTGGCATGTAATTCAGACTGGCTTTAAACTCGTAGAATTCCATTTCCTCCTCTTTAAAAGTATCAAAGGTGAGCGGGCTGGTGATGGAATTAAAGATTCCAGCACTTGGGAGGTAGAATCAGGCAGATCTCTATGAGTTCAAGGCCAGCCTGGTTTACAGTGTGAGTTCCAGGACAGCTAGGGCTGTTACACAAAGAAACCCTTTCTCAAAAAACAAAATAAAAGTATCAAAGGTGCCAGGCGGTGGTGGCACACACCTTTAATCCCAGTACTCAGGAGGCAGAGACAGGCAGATCTCTTTGAGTTTGAGGCCAGCTGGTCTAGTCTAGAGAGTGAGCTCTAGGACAGCCAGGGTAACAAAGAGAAACCCTGACTTGAAAAACAAAACAAAACAAAAAATCATGGTAAACCACCATGCCTGGGCCATCACACATGGCTTGAGAGCTCAGGGGTTTTTGTTCTTAATAAACTAATTTATTTGTTTACATGTATGGATGTTTTGCCTACCCTTACATTTGTGGCCCACGTGCACAGTGGTCACAGAGGCCAGAAGAGAGCATCGAATCCCCTGGAGCTGGAGTCACAGACACCCATGTGGGTGCCAGGAATTTAACTTGGGTCTTCTGCAAGAGCAGTCAGTACTCTTGACCCGAGTCCCAGAGTCCAACTTTTGAGTTCCCCTGGGGACAGGCAGAAATGTGGGGCATCCAGTTACATTTAGACTTCAGATCATCAGAACTTCCTCTTTTGGACCATATGTCCTGAGTGTTGCATGGAATATATGTTCAAAAATCCTCATTTGCTGAGCTGGTGAGATGGCCCAGCAGGGAAAGGCACTTGCTGCCAACTCTGGTGACCTGAGTTCAATTCCTGGGTGGGAGGAGAGAACCAACTCTTGAAAACTGTCCTCCGACCCTCACAAGGGTGTTTTGTGAACTTGAATAAGTTGATTTTTAGGGGCTGGAGAGATGGCTGCTCCTGCAGAGGACCTGAATTCAATTCCCATTACCCACATGGTGGCTCCCAACTGTTTGTGACTTCAGTTCCAGAGGATCCCCACACCCCTTTCTGGCCTCTGTGGGCACTGCAAACATGTAGTGTATACACACCCAAGCAGAACACATTGCACATGAAAAGAAAATAAATAAATCTTTAAAAAATTAAAAATTAAGAAAAAAATTAAAATTGTCTATCTGAATTTCCAGTTTAGCAACACATTTTCTGCTTGTATGTGCCTGACCATGCCTGAGCCACTCAAGGAGTGGGGAGAGGGTGAACAGTGTGCTGTGTTACAGGAAGGACTGAGAAAGAGAGACTTGGGGTGCTCAGGGTGGGATCAGTGGGTGGGGAGGGGAGGATGAAGACACAGGAGCATCCTGTGAGAGAGACTTGGCAAGGCACATTTCCCAAGCTGAGGGGAGGCGTGAGCAGCTGGTGTAATCCTGGAGGGAGAAGGGTAACCCAATAGTGTCCCAGATTGCCTTGGATCTGACACTGGAAACTCCACATCCCATAATGCTCTCCACCCTAGGAAACTGGCATGGCTGTAGAACAGGCAGGGTTGTAGACAGGACGAGGGTCAGAGCATGGAGCTGGGGAGGTGTGAGCAGACGCGGTCCCTGAGAAGGACTGGGCAAATGAACACAGGGACTGCCTCAGTAGGGGTCTCTTTCCCAGTCACACAGGCTCACAGGGCCCACTGTGACTCTAGTGTGAGTGTCTATTCACGAAGCCCCGCTGGGAGGAGGCAGATGCTGTTGTCCCTATAGGAAGCTGTGACTCAGGCCTTGAGGTTCTGGACTTGCAGAGACACCAAGAGACAAGGTGGGAACCCCAGAGAGCCCACTGGGAGAAAATGAAGTAGGTGCCAAAATAAAAGCAGCCACTGGGGGCTTCGGAAGCTGCCCTTAGAGTCTGGCAGCTGGCATCTTTGGGTGGCAGTGGCAGACAGACAGACATCGGTGCTTAAGGAAATGGAGGCCACACTCTGAATGAGGGCTGGTGACACATGGTTTTGAAGTTCTTTGAAGCGTGCTGGGTCCCTTAGAAGGAGACCAAAGCAAGACAGTGGAAGAGTCTTCCTCAGAACTCAGGCATAGGTGGGCCATCCCCCACAGCCTATCGGCCCTCCAAAGACGTCACATCCCGAAAGTCAGATGGACCCATCTGGTCTGGACAGTGCTGTGGGCCTGTCTGACGCAGGGCCAGGAAACAGATACAGTGGACCAGGGCTAGTGATGAGTCACCTGGTCCCTCAACCCCCACCGTGGGCAGTGGCCTGGTCAGCGGCAGCTCTGTCCTCCAGGCTGAGCTGGGTGAGTCACCTCAGGATGCAGGTGGAATCCCAGACTGCCAGGAGGAGGCATGCATCTGGCCATCTCTGCAGTTCCCAGGGAGGGCAGCTCAGCTCTCAGGGCTCCCTGCTGGCAGGGAGGCCAGTGGACCCTCACTGTGTGAGGCAACTGTGCTGGGTGGATTTTCACAAGAAAGTGGTATTTCCCTGGCCCAGGAAACAAACCTTGAAGTCCCACCTGAAGCTGACATAGTGCTCACCAGGCCCCCCCATGTCCCATACCCTCTCCTTTCAACCTCATGGTGCCTATCCAGAACCTCACAGGCCACACAAAGGACATCACCGCTGGCCCCTGCCATGGCTGGGTGCCTCTAGGGGTTTAAAATTTAAAAGTGGGCAAGCCATCTTCCAGAAGCTTCTTAAGGACAGAATTCTCTAATGGGAGGCAAATATAATCAAATACATTATATGCATGTATGAACATGTCATAATGAAGTTCATTATTATGCATAATTAATGTATACTAATAGGGGTTGGGGAGAGGCTGCAGTCAGTAAAGTGGTTGCCATGTGGCCAGCATTCCATCCCCAACAGCTGTGTAAATTCCTGGGCACAAATGATGCACATTTGTAATCCCACTGCTGGGGGGCAGCCAGGCAACCTTGGGGCTCAGGGTCTGGTCAGCAGAGTCTAATTTGCAAGCTACAGATCCCTTTGCGAGAACAAATCTCAAGACAAAACAAAATAAAACAAAGGTGGACAGCTCCTGGGGAGCACCACAGACCTCCACATGCACACTCACCTGTACACACCTGTACACATAAGCACACACATGTATGCACTCACACACATGTGCGCGCACACACACATGCACCCCATTAATAATAAATTAAATAAAATTAAATTAAAACTCCAGAATTTAGATAGAAAAACAAGTTGGAGGCTAAAGAGATGCTCAGCTGTTAAGAACATAGGCTACGCTTCCAGAGGACCCAGGTTTGATTCCCAGCATCCCTGTGGCTGCTCACACTCACCTGTGACTCCCTTTCCAGAGGATCTGACTCCACCTTCTGGCCTCTGTAGGTACTGCATGCATTTGGCTCATACCCTCAGGCAAAAACCCTATACACATAAAAATACAAATAAAAATGTAAAAACTTTAGAATTATAGAACTCTAACAAAAAATCCTCAGTACCATAGTATGCATTATTAAAAAACAAAAACAAAAAATCCTCAGATAGTCCCAAGCTTTCCCCCTTCTCAGATTGCATGCTAGACCTCAGGTCTTCAACATAAGCCTGAGGAAAGGATGTTAGCAAACTTTCGTGTGTGTGTTTTGAAGCTCCGTAATAGCGTTACTCTGGACAACTGAATACAGAGACTCACAGGATGACAAACTCCTGTCTGGTGACATGTCACTTTAGTTAAATCATTCCCAAGATGATGTTTTGTTTTGTTTTCACGTTTTATTTATGTGGCTTGTGGATGCCTGATAGACACTCTACCACTGGCCACACCCCCAGTCCCTCACTGGGAGATTCTAAGCATGTGGTCTACTCCTGAACCGTAGAAACTGTGGGAAGAGAGAGTCAAGGGCACAGGCATCTTCAGGGTGTAGGTCGGCCAGTTTAGATCACTCAGCCATTCCCTTGGTTGCTTTTCTAGTCATAGTGAGATCACAGTGGGGTGTGGGGGTGCTTATCATTCTGGTGGCTCCTCCCAGCCTTTCCTGAGTCCACCTTTCCAGCATGGCCAGAACCGACGATGGCTTGCTCTTCATTTGTTTGTGCGCTCATTTATCCGTCAGACTTCTGGGGGAATGTTTGTGGGAGATGTTGATCACAGTAGCTCCAAATGCATCCACTATAAAACTCCAGATAGCATGGGCTTGAAATAAAAAGTGGGCTTTGTTTAGAGGTGGGCAGCACAGGACCCCGTTTCAGGTACCCGGAACCACAGCTCCTTCAGTCTGGCATCACCTCAGGCTCCGAAATGGTTGCTTTCCACCAGTCCTCAGGTTCATATTCCAGGCAGGAGGAAGAGGAAAAGGAAGACTGAGAAGAGGTGTGTACACCACAGTCCTCCACATGGATGTGCGGTGCCTGCCTCTCCAGCTGGACAGACCTGCCCATCTGCTAGGTCTGGCTGAATTCACTTCTCATGATGACTGAGTCGTTATTTGGAGAGTGGTTATATATTTAGGTCTGCACCAGATTGGAACCCTCCTGGGGACAGGCCCCTCTGATTTCAGGGCCACAGCTGCAGTGCCAGGGCACTATTGACACAGTCCCATGTGGGGCACTGCCCTTGAGCCTCCACCTCTCTTTGGTGTTCAGGTTTGGAGGGTTTTTTCTTGGTGGCAGTGGCAGCTTCTGAGAAAGTTTGGACTTACAGGTGGGAAAATGACGCTTTGTGTTTCTTGTCCATTACTCTAATGGTGACCCATTTTGCTAGCCACAAGCTGGGCCGCCTTGAAGATGAAAAGTTGACAAATGACTCCATTGGGTCATTGCTGTGTGAGGAGCCCATTAGACTGGGGCTGTGGGTTCCAGCACAGCATGTACCAGGGAGTGGGGACCTGTTATCCTACACCCTGTCCTCATTTGTAGGAGCGAGACTGTCAGGGATGTGGGAAGTCACAGCCCTGTTCTGTTCCCACTTCCCAGTGTTTCCCTGGCAGGTTCCAGCCACAGTCTAATAGCTGGACAGAAACCCATTACCCAACCAAAATGGGGAGTGGTGACAGCAGGGGCCACCCCGAGTGGTAGAAACACCCTGGAGGGAGTGGCATCAAAGGGTGAGCCTTGAGTCTGGCTCAAGTCTTCCACATAGCTTCCTTCCTTTCTTTCCTCTTTTATTTATTTATTTATT
>LOJH01018421.1:1373-14147 GCA_001685095.1 Ellobius talpinus
CTCTGGAAGAGCAGCCAGTGCTCTTAACCACTGAGCCATCTCTCCAGCCCTAGCCTAGAACTTTCTACGTAGAACAAGTTGTCCTTGAACTCACTGAGATTCAGTTGGTTCTATCTCTGGACTGCTGAGATTAAAGACTTGTATCACCAGGCCCAGCTTACATACCTTTTCTTAAGGCACTGTCAAGTTTTATGTATTTATTTTTAGTGTGCTTTCCTTTTAAAAATTAGGAAAACACAGAAAAGCAGTGGGTAGGGCTTCAAGTCTCCCATAATCCACTGCTCCCAAACAACCCAGTATTGGGTTCTGGGGACAGGCACATGACTGTGATGTTCTAGACTAACTGGCAGACTGGTGTGGCCATACGACTCTAAGACAATACACTCAGAAGCAAAGCTCACCACTTCTGAGTCCAGCCTCTGAAGTTTCCAGACTGTCCTTGCCCCCTTTGCTGGCTGGATATGGATGGTAGGTCTTGCTTCCACAGATAGAAATAAACTGTGGGATCCTGTGGGGCCAAACTCTGCTCTTCCTACCTCTTCACCATCCCAGAACTGTTATTTGACCAGATAACATTTATTTTTGATTTTCAATACAAGGTTTCTCTGTAGCCCTAGCTGTCCTGGAACTCATTCTGGCCTCATACTCAAGAGATTCACCTGCTTCTGCCACACAAGGGCTGGGTGTGCACCACTATGCCTGGCTCAGATAACTTTTTAAAACCCTGCAGTGATATTTTGTTTGTGATCTAACAAAGCTTGGCTGAAGATCAGAATGCAGAGCTAAGCCACTAGTTAGTCACAGAGGCCAGGAGGTGGTGGCACACACCTTTAATACAAACATTTGGGAGACAGAGGCGAAGGGATTTATGTGAGTTCAAGGTCACCCTGGGCAACTGACTGAATCAGTAGAAAAGAGAAACAGAGCTCACACAAAGGGGATCCCAGCACTTGGGATCACAGGCCTTTAATCCCAATACTAGGGAGGTGGAGACAGGAGTACTATGGCTGAACAGAAAGAGGAATATAAGGTGAGAGAAGACAGGAGCTCAGATTCAGTCTGAGGATTCGGAGGGACAGGATCACTCCTTCAGTCTGAGGATTCAGTAGAGTTAAGAATTAGTGGCTGGCTGCTCTGCTTCTCTGATCTTTCAGCATTAACCCCTATATCTGACTCTGGGTTTTATTAAGATCAATTAGAATTCATGCTACAAACCCATCCTTTTTTAGGACACATATTTTATGTGTATGGGTTTCTTGTTTGCATGTACATGGTGTGTAATGTTAAGGCAGAGGAAGGCTTCTGATTCTTTGGGAATAGTTATGGACAGTTGTGAGCTGCCATGAGGGTGCTGGGAAAAACCCAGGTCCTCAAGAACAAGGGATCTTAACCACTGAGTCATCTCTCCAGTCCACAGGTAACTAATTGTATGAAGAGCTGGAGCCCAGCTGTGGTCATGGTACCTGAACTCAGTGGCAGCACGAGCTGTGGGGCCACTCATTCCTCCACACATGTGCCCCTGCTCATGCTTCATATATGTATTTTTCTATTATCACAAATTCTTCATTTTTACTCAAAAGATGAAACCATCCTGTAATAAGTAGACAGGAATTCACTCACTATTCTTGTCTGGTGCTGACATTTAGTTTGTCTATAGTTTGTGTGTGTGTGTGTGTGTGTGTGTAGAAACCTTACTCTTTATTTTGAGACATCTTTGAAAATATCAAGAGAACTGACATCATTCAAAGGTCTTAAACATTGCTGGATATTTCACAAAGAATAAGTCAATGATGTCATCATGAATGAGTACTCTCATTTCGTTAGACTGAGACGACAGGTCTCTCTCTCTCTCACACACACATGAAAACATATAAACACACACATAGGTGTACAAACTTAGGTTAACTTGATTTAAATATTTCCATTTTGTTCTGTTCTAGCACAACTAAGGCTGAATATTTTTCTGACTTTTAATTGTACCTTCCTTTTAAAGAATCCCATGCCCTGCCCTCTCCTGGAGAACACATTTTCTACAGATTTTCATGAGGTAGCATTAACAGATAATCTCAGAAAACAATCTCCAAACATCAGAAAGCAATTTATTACAAAAAAACAAATATTAAGGCATAAAAATACATTTTTTCAAACAAAAGTCCTTTAAATTGCTGTTATATATTCAAGGAAATTCCCCCAAATAATAACTTAATCTTTTTAAATAGTGAATATATTTTTAACCTCTAAACTTTCTCCCCAAAGAATGAATGTTTTCCAAGTTCTAAAGAAGCTTTAATACAGTATCAAGTTCCTGTTCTATGACATACACTTCCTTAAAAAAATCTATTTTTGCCACTTAAATACATTTATATGTTCAGAATTTTGAATATTACACTTCCTCTGACAGATGTAAGGCTTGGTGTTTTGTATTGCTTACTGCATGCTGTTAATCACTCACAGACACGAGTATCAGAACCTAGCATGGTCTCTCTTAGCTTTAGTCATAGACAGCCAGGTCAATAGCCCCAAACCTCCTTGAAAAAGGGTACACAAATCAACTTCGTATGTACACTTTAAGATAAGTCTTGACATTATTGTAATCTAAATATGATGTACCATAATCCAGAGGAAAAGGTGGCACTTTCCACAGGATAGGAAAAGTTAAAACAAAATCCAAAAAACAAACAAACAAACAGGAAAAGCATGGGGGCATCCTACCACCTCCCAAGCTTATAATTTTCATCTCTCGTTTCTTACTGAAATATTATAACTACCCCAGAAGGCACATATTTAAATATTAATCTAATTCAAATCACAAAAAATGTCTCAAGCAAACCTCATACATCATCAACATCTAACATGAACTGTATTACAAGAAGTTTTGAGCACAAAACTGGAGCCTTATCCTCAGACCTCTCAACTAAAGGTGAGGTCTGTCCAACAGCATCTTGAGCAAACTGAGCTGGGCACCTGGAAGTCCCAACGTTGTCTGGAGCCTTGGAGCAGATGGGAAAGGAGGTTGAAGAGCTGCATGGTAGCCCTGGGTGGACCTGCTTGTCCTTGTGAACTACACCAACATTGTAGGGACACAGGCTGGGGCTAAGAAGGCCCCCCAAGAAAAGCTCAACACAGGTCACTAAACACTAGCACTTGGCACAATTATCACTAAATGCAACAGATACCACACACACCCTTCCAAAACATTTCTAGTGAGGTTGTCAAGATGAAACTCCACTCTCTCTGAATGGAAAGAAAAGTGTTCATTTCAACCTGGAGCTAGGCCAGAGGCAGCATCATTTGTCTTTCCTGGTTTATTTATTTTTTTGTCTGTTTGTTTGTTTTTAGAAACACTACTGACGTGGTATCAAAAGCATTTCCCTGGCCAGCAACTCCTCCCCCAACACCCACTCAATGTGTAACCCCTGCTAGCTATGAGCAGAAATATCAACTGCAGGCGTATGGGTTGTAGGTCAACTGCCTCATCCCATGAAGTGGGCTTCAGCGGTGCATGCCTGCAATCTTAGCAAGAGGGTCACAAGTCTAACGTCAATCAGCCTGGGCTACTGCAGCACCCTTCAACCCCCGACCCGTACCCTGCAAGGGTGTCTCCAGTTCTCAAACAACTGGGTTAGAAGGTGGCCTATGCCAAAGCCAAAACGTACAAGCATGCAGGGAAGCATAGTGGACAGGAGAAGCCCATCACTGAGGCAGAAACTGACAGAAGCAATGGCCCCACCATGGCTGAATTGGCCACTCTCCCCAGGGAAGCACCAGGAAGCAGAGCTTTGAACCAGCCTCTCTCCATCAGGGCTGCCAACACCGCACAATTTCCCAATGTCCACTATGGGAAATTTTCAAGAGATACAACTACAGAAATGTATCTCTACTAACCCCTATGGAATGAGTACGTAGGAAATAAACTCAGAAGAGTAAGCTTTTCAAAGAAAGGGTTGTTTTGTGGCATCAAAGTGAAAATCTGCAGGTTGTGGTTAAGTGCTCCTGGTCATATTTTCATGTTTTCTCAATTATTCCAAATTATTCTAATTCACAAGCCAGAAGTCCTCCAGAGAAAAGCCATAGACCCTGCCTTTCATCACTAAATGTCTGCCAGCCTGGTGTCTTTGGTCATGAGAGGAGCAAAGCATTCACATTTCCAAACTACATTCAAGTGCCTTTCAAGTTTACAACATTCTATATTTAAAAAATATTAGAATAGAAACTTTCAATCATATATTATGAACATAATTTAACAAAACAAGGTATAAAATATGATTGAGGGCTGGTTAATTACATGTTGATGGATGGTATAGTTAGATGTTTTTATCCTGAAACGGAAAACACCGAGAACGTGTAGCCAACCTGATACTGTGTGCAAGTCCCCACAAGGCTCACAAGGAATGGTGCACCAAGAGGCTGGGAAGAATGTGCTTTTGGGGAGCCACATGGCCAGGGGTCATAGCGGAATTAGCAGCAGCACATGTACCCACAGCCTGCAAATCTTTGGACGTATCCTCAAGACGTCTCTTTGTGCACTTATGTTCTCCTGAGCTCACACTCCATGACGTGCAGTACACGGTGGTATTTACAAATAAGAGTTTTGTGTACACCAAGAGAGGGGACAAGATAAAACATATGAACTGCTCACGTTCCAATATTATGTCACTTATAAAAAAATTGAATAAAGTTATCACTACAAAAGATGAACACTGCTGTGGAGCATTCAGGAGAATCAATCTCAAAGGTGCGAGGGAAGGAGTGGTCATAGAGAATCTTTCCCATTTTTTGAGACAGGGTCTCACTCAGTAGCTCTCTCTGGTTGTTCTGGAACTATGTAGACCAGGCTGGCCTTGATTTCAGAGAGATTCAACTGTCAGGCATGTGCCACGACACCCAGCTACAAATTCTTTTTTCTGGAGAAAACTTGAGACCCAAATCTGCATGCCTGTAGCTGTCACCTAACACGCATTTGTGTACACTTGGTTAAGACGTATCAGATTATTTCCAAATTCAGGCAACTTAATAGCAATTAAACTGACTTTATGAGTCAGTTTTAAAGATGGCTTTATGAGGGTGGCAGACCCTCCCACACCTGAATTCTTCATTTGCATACACAGATCTTCAAGACAACATAATAAAACATGTATCATAGTGAAGCTGTCAGTTTTGATGAGACCGGCTTTTCCCATCACTCAACTGCAGGTCCCAGTCACATTATCTTTTCTGAAGAGAACATTTTTTCAGCTATTTCAGATCTGGTCATAATTTCCTAGAGGGGGAAAAGATATGTGTCAATTGTTGGGGCTACATCCAGAACCTACCAAGATGTTCTAATCTCACAAGTTACTATATTTACTCTTTTTAATAGACCTAACTTTGGGGAAGTATAAGATAAAAACCATGGTCTCCACATAATTCAACAGGTCAATAATCAGCCAAAGTTGGAAAAAGTCAGCTTCCTTCTACCTACAAATGAGTTTAGGTTCTCTGTAAGAGGCAGAACCAGAGCTAATAGGGATCTCACGTGAGATCTGTCTCATGTTACTGGACCCAAGACATTATTTATCATGTCAAATGAACTAAGTGCACCACTAAATAGCCTCCCAGGATATCCCTGTGGGCTGTAGATCCCACCGTCTGTCGTGGGAAGGTCTCCTCCACCCTGTCATCCTGCCACAGAGGAACACAGCACTGCTTCAGAGCCATCTCCCTTCCAATTCTTCTCAGGCTCTACTGGCAACACAGAAGCACACCAACTGCTAATAGCCGCCCCTCCTCTGTATGAGCCATGGCTTCACCATTTATCCTTTAATCCATATACTGAAGATGAACCCTGCTTTGGGCTACCCTGCAATGTCTAGCTGACCAAAAACTAACCCCCTCAAGCCCTTTATTTAAATTTCATGCTTAGTAAGTAAAGCTGGAAACTATTCCAATACATTACTCGTGTCAGAAGCTAAACAATGGACACACAGAAAACCACAGACTTTCAAACAAAAACCTCACACCTCTTCTCTTCATTTATACCAAGCATCTTTTATCCTGCTTCTGCCTGCAGTGAATCTTAGCCCACAATCCTTCACACTTAAAGCCAGCTCTGTGTCCTTCTGCCTGCTTAGTTGGTAATTGCTTCAAAAGGTTATTTTCAGAATTAACTTCTGAAATACACTGTAAAAACAGAAACAGTTCTAAGGAAATTTGTAAAAGGAGGCTTACCTCATCTGAGTCCACTAAAACTGGGAGAGCTCTGAAACGAGAGAAACAACAGTGAGCTCTACAAGAACTCTACAGCCAGAGCTGTGGGGCAGCAGGGCATCTGGGAGGGACCCGGGCTTAGTGGACTGGCAGTGTTCTGCCTTCTGATTATAGGATGTGTGCAATTTCCTGAATGCATGTTCCTTTGAAAAAGTTCAGTCTAAAGTTAACAGAAATATTTTAAAGATCTGAACTTTAAATAGAAACAAGCTGGTACTACAAGGGCACTGGGGCAGTGGGCTGAACTCACAGGAGCATTCAAACACACCCCACTCCCTACTTACTTTTCAATCCTTAGCTATTCTTTTACTCTTAACAATTGGCTAGGTATCTGCCATTTTAACTACAAAACTAAATTCCGTGCTTTTGTGAAAATGAGAGAGAAGCACATTATCAAACATATTATTTCTTTTTTCTGGAGAACATCTGTTTGGAGATGTATTTATTTACTGTACATGTTGGCAGGTGTGTGTGCTTGGAGCACAGGTGTGGACATCAGAAGGCTACTCAGGGGCTGGCTTTCGCCTTTTACCCCACAGGCCCTGGGACTGAACTTCCTATGTTTGTCTACTGTGCCAGATGTAAACACACCTAAAATTCTCAGTATTCAGGGATGAAATGTAAAGAACCTTGATGCTAATGAGGAAAATAAAAAAAGCAAATATCTAAAAAATAAAACTGCCACACAAAATGAAGTCCAAATACACACAGGGGTGACAACGAAAGCAGACTCCCACTGAAGCCGTGAAAGATGGAGCTGGTAAGACAGCTCAGAGGCTAAGTACGCCACCAACATGGTGACTTGAATTAAGATTCCTAGGCCCATATGGAAGGAGGGAACCAACTTCTACAAATTCTCACCAGACCTTTACATATACAAATGGATGTAAAAAATAGTTTTACATGTCTGAACTTTTCTGTGGTAAAAAATTAAAATGAAATAAAAAGATTCTGAAAACTGTAACCAGGAAGAGAGCGAATTGGTTGCAGGTCGCTAGTACTGCAATGCCTGTACAGTGGAAAGGGGTTGGGGCTATGATCAGTTCTGCAAGAAGTTTACACACACACATACACACACACACACACACACGCGCACAAATGCACACTTTGAGAAACATCCAATAAAATCTCAAACTACAGCCTCAGGTTTAAACTTGGAACAGAGGATATTTACACATCTGTGAATGAAGAGGGAATATTTTCTTCCACCCACTTCAAATCTTCATCCTGTAGAAATAAATATTTGTATTTAGTATTTGCTAAATATCACCTGAAAACATACATTTTGTGGTAGCATGTTTTTAAACTTGCAAATTTAAATCAGATGCATGGGATCTGTTAGTTGCTACACGTGCTGGCTTAGGATGTCACACACAGGTGTGACAGTGTTTCATAAACAGACAGAACATTACTGATTTTTCTGTTTCTTGGTTTTAACTGAAAATATTACTGATCTTCCCCGCCCCCACTTTTATTTATTTACTTTTCATTGGTTTAAATCCAGGAAGGTACAGCATCACATGAATTCTGTGTCCAATGGCCTTTGTAGGAAGGTTGCTTCAGAAGTTGGCAGGAACCATGTCACTGTTTCCATGGGCCTGAGTTACTTTTCTCCAGATCGCTTGCTTTGCCTCAAGGTGCTACTGTGTTGTTTTTTTCTTTGTATGCATAAGCACATCTCTTTCCCAAGAAGAACTCAGTTTCATCTCGGGCATAAACACCTTCAATTTAAAGAACAGCTGTGTGCTCTATCTGGTTCTGGAGACCTCGTTTATAGCCAGCTGAAATGGCTTTGCACCACTGCCATTCGCAGCAGGCACCAAGAATCTGCCTCTAAGGTCAACAGCAAGAACTTCCCTCACTTCCACAGGTACCAAGATGGCGGAAAGAGCGTGTTCTTTTTTGTCTTAAGAAGTCAAACTAAAAATGGAGAATTGATTTGTAAGACAGAAAACGGCAAGGTCCACTGTTTTTGCCTCTATCCCTCATTACGCCTAATTTGTACACATTCTTGGGTTTATATTTATATTCAATTGGAAACAATAATGGACAACGCTCTAACCTCAGCAAAGCACTGAAATGGAGCGTTCATATTCCTATACCAGACAAGGAAGGCCAATCAGCTGGAGTAGGTAGAGGTTTTCCCTTCTAATAGAAATTTACACTGTATACATAATAAATAAGTTTTTTAAAAAAGGAAATTTACTTCTAGTTATTACACTCAAATCTAGTTTTTCTTTCCTGTGATCTGGCTATCTGGGCCGTTCTATTTGTGGCAATAAGCACCTTGCTGACTGAGACAAGGCAACAGAGTCCTGTTTCTGGTCCTAGGTAGAAATTAGTAACAACAAATAAGACCTCTAATTTCTGATCATAAGCCGACAACACTGATTCTAGAAAAATGAGTAAATCCACTGACATGTCTGTGACTACCGAGTTTTAAATAAGCTGATACACATCGCCACAGGGGAACTAACAAGTTGGAACCATTACACAGCTTAAGCATCCCTCCCACATCTGAAATTCTTGGAGCCAGAATTTCATATTTTATATTTCCAAGTATTTACACACACAGTGAAAAGCACAGTGAAAATTCATTTATGACTCATTTAATTTGCACACAGAATCAAAGGCGATTTTACACAGTATTTGTAAGAATCTGGTATATAACATAAAGTTTCACAGCAGGTTTTTTATTGTGGTGTCATGTTGATGCTAAAAAATTTGGGGGCTTTGAATTCTCAAATTAAGAGTGCTCTATCTGCAGCTTTAATACAAACTGAGTAAAACTAGAGGTTTCTAAATTACCATGAAACTACTCAAAGGATACATTTTACAAGTGCCAAAATAAAAATAAGAGAACTTGTCAAATCCAACTGAGAACAGTGTTGTCTGCCACAGAGCACTTGTCCCGTGGAATGCCCACACATATGTAATTTTATGTATCACTCCATGGCAGCAGAGTGCAAGAATGTGTAAGGTTCATTCTTAGCTGTCATCACCATCACGTTTATGCACAGCAACATGTGTAAGGTATTTTAAGACTCATCTTTGAGCCAGGTGTGGTGGTGCAGGTCTTTTATCCCAGCTCTTGGGAGGCAGAGGCAGGCAGATCTGTGAGTTCGAGGCCAGCCTGGTCTACAGAGTGAGCTCTGGGTTCGGTTCCTTGCACCCCAGTGGTGGCTCACAATTGACCATAACTGCACTTCAGAGGCTCTGATTCTCTCTTCTGACCTTAGGGCACCAGGCACATACATGATGCACATACATGCAAACAACAGTTTTATGCATAAAAATGAATAAAATAGTTTATAAACTCATCCCTGCCTTAAGGTCTATATTTGACTTATGCTTTCATGGTTTTAGAAGTCTGTTGTTTTGGAAAGTGAACAGGACATAAGAAATCCTTTTCTCAACAGGTGACAACCTGGATCTAATGCAGTTTCAGAAGAAATTGCTTGGATGTGCTGAAGAGCTACCACTGACTTTACCAAGACAAAGCCTCTCCATCTGGGATGAGTCTGGTAGAGCCCTGGCCAGACTGAGACCCAACAGGGCTGGGAAGCCTGAGGTGCTGCACCTCCAACAAGCGCCCGACCTCGGGCTGCTGGCCCAAGCACAGCACCTGACAAATAAAGACAGACAGCAGGGACATTGCAGTTATGGGCCTGAACTTGCACCAGTGCCTGGACACAGCTAATTTAATAACAACAAACCTTAGCAAAAGCTCCTTTGACGATCAGCGACTCTGAAAGTATCAAAGATCCACTAAATACACAGATACTCACGAAATTATCAGAAGTAGGTTTAGCTGTTCCATTCGAAACCGTTTTTGAGGCTCTTAGTTTTATTCCTTCAGCTACAATGATAAACATCACAGAGACATATAAAAGATTACAAATTATACTTTGTTTTATCCTCACACTTAATACCCCAATAAGAAAAAAGATTATTTTTTAAAGAGTAAGCAGTAGCCACTTTGGCCAGGGGAGTAGCTTTAATATGCCGTTTTGGAATTAGAAAAGAGGCACAGGGAAAGCTAATAGGCTTTTGAATTAATATGTACCAGTTGAACATTTTATGGGTACAGTGGTATTTCAACCCACACATACACAGTGTGTCAGAAACACATCAGGGCAATTGGTCAAATGTCATTTCAAAATGATCATTTCTCTGTGCTGGGAACGAAGCCCTCCTTAGCTATTTGAAAGGACAATGAATTAATAACTGTAGTCACCCTACTATACTATCCACTAGGACTTGTCCTTCTGTCTAACTTGAATTCTGTCCCCCAACCTTTTGTTTTCTGAGACAGGGTTTCTTGGAGCCTGTTCTGGAACTAGCTCTTACATGACCAGGCTGGCCCCGAACTCAGAGATCTGCCTATCTCTGCCTCCCAAGTGCTAGGATTAAAGCCTGCACCACCATTGCCCAGCTGAATTCTGTCCATTTTAAACAACTGTTCTCTATTATTGTTCTTGTTTTTTCTCCTCACCTCAACCTGTTACTCCCTGCATCCAAGATCAACTGTTTCGCTTTTCTATTGGTAAGAACATGCTTGTCTGCCTTTCTGTCCCTGGCCTAATTCACTGAGTAGTATCCTCCAGGCTTAGGTTCCGGTAACTGTATTTCACAACAAGCAGGTTTTCAACTTGCTGGTCTAAAATGCACCTGCGGAGGAGCTCAAGCATATACACTTCCCTAATTCAACTTAAAGTTTAAGGACAAATGTGTAAGGCTTACAGTATTTCAAAAATAAGACATCTTGGGAGCTTGGGATATATCTCAGGGGTAGAGCATTTGCCCAGAATATGTGAAGCCCTAGGTTTTATCATAACACTCCAACACACACACATGGATCTTAGGAATTTTTACTTGCTTGACATATAAACAGCAGGGTATGATTATGGTATAAAATATGATATGAAAATTATTTTCTTCATATTGATTAAAGTTTTAGATTTTTAAAAAAAAATTATGCATGTGTGTCGATGTGGGTATGTCACACTTTAAGAGACTTTACACTGTCCATGATTGGTAGTAGTGTGTGAGGAGTCCTCTCCAACTGGCTATCAGTCACGCTGACTGTGAGCAGTGGGGTTGTAGTAGCTTACTGCTGTCTTGTGTCCCTGATTACTGAGAACACCGAGCACTTTCAATGTGCACACTGCCTGTCCAAGTCTTCTGTTCACTGTTTACCATGCAGGAAACCTTTCAATGGATGTCTTCCTTTATCCACCTTATTTCTTTTTGGGGTGGGAGTGGTGGCGTCTCTCACTTAGCCTACAGTTCACTATTTCGGGAAGACTGACTGGCTAAACAGACCTGTCTGTTTACACTGCCTCTCCCCTCCATCCCCAACTCTAGCATGGTGTTGAACCTGGCTCTTATGTAGGTGCTACGATCCAAACTCAATTTCTCATATGTACTTAGCAAACACTCCTGAGCTACCTCCCCAGTGTGTATGGGTGCTGGGCACCTGTGTGTGTGTGTGTGTGTGTGTGTGTGTGTGGTGATTGAGGCCAGAGGACAACCTTTGGTGTTGTTCCTTGGGTACCACCCACTTACACTTGCCTGGAATCAGCCAAGGCCAGGTTGGCTGGCCAGTGAGCTCCAGTGACCTGCCTCCCCAGCACATGGGTTAAAGATGCATGCTACCCAGCATTTTTTTTTTAACATTCGTTCTGGGGACTGAATTCATATCCTCATGCCTGCAAGGCAAACTTTACAAGCTGAGACATTTCCCCAGTCCTCATAGGAAAGATTTTAAACAATACGTGTGACCTTACATCTCAAGTAAAAATTTCTTTTTCTTAAATTATGTATAATAGTCATTTTGGAAAAAAAAAACCCACACATCACGCACTTAAATTTTCAGATGTTACCATGAATTCCTCAACTTCATCATCAGAATCATCTATCAAAGGCATGAAGGCATACCTAGGTAAAAACAAAAGAGTCTTTAAACCTGATCACTGTCAGTCACGGCATATAAAAAGCTGTATTGTCCAAGTTTCTAATGCATTAAGATAATAACTAACCTCCCATCTCATTTTAGCGTTTTTCTAATGAAAGTGCTAATCTGATTTGTGAAATTAAATAAGATCAAATACTTTCTCAAAAATACTGTTGATGACAAAATTTATTTATACAGATTGTCCTATATAGCAAAGAGGAATTTTTTTAAAGATTATGTGTATGAATATATTGCCTATATATATTAAAGACATTGCATGCCTGATGTCTGCAAAGGCCAGAAAAGGGGATCAGATGCCCTGGAGCTGGAGTTATAGGTGGTTGTGAGCAGCTATGTGGGTAGTGAGAGCTAAACCTAGGTCCTCTTCAAAAGCAACCAGTGCTCTTAACCACTGAGCTTTCTCTTTAGCCCTCAAGGAGAAAATTTTTTTCATTTATTTATTTATCTATCTATTATTTATTTATTTATTATACAATATTCTTTCTGTGTGTATGCCCGCAGGCCAGAAAAGGGCACCAGACCCCATTACAGATGGCTGTGAGCCACCATGT